>CM076577.1:1389927396-1390051752 GCA_034641835.2 Pinus albicaulis
CACCTGGGAGGAAAACAAGAAGGCGTATCCAATTCTCCTCAGTGGGATGGGTTCTTGGAAGTCCTCAGCGCTTCAGATCTAAGATTTCTCTCTCTTGTTGGTGTAGAAAACCCACACACAGAATGGAACTCAAAGGGAGCTCACACAGCAAATGGCAGAAAATGGTGACCAAGTGTATAGATCCAGAGTGATCTAATAGGCAACAAAAGGTGAAGAATGGTAGGAAAAACCCTCCTATTTATAACAAAATATTGGGTCATTTTAGATCTTGGTGCATGGGTTAACCGGATCTAGATCCACTTTTTATGGAATATTTTATTATATTTGTTGGAGGGAAAAGGTATTTGACTTGGGTCAAATCCCTTAATTTGTCAAAAATAAATAAATAAATGATTTATTTATCTTTTTAAGGAAGCGGTTAGAAGATAATCAAATAAATAATGATTTATTTAATTATTTAAGGAAGTGGTTAAAAGATAATTAAATAAATAGTGATTTATTTAATTATTTGTGGACGATTTGGTCATATTTAACAAGGAATATTATCTAAATAAGGTTTAAATAATTATTCCTAGAAAATACTAAGATAAATAAAGGTTTATCTAATTAATTTCTTTGATTTTGGGTTAAACATGACTGGGAATAATAATTAAATTATGGTTTAATTAATTATTCCATGAGGAAAATCAAACAAATATAGGTTTGTTTAATATTTCCTTTTGGGGTTTCCTGTTTTAACATAGTGAAAGCAATTTTACTTAGGGTAAAACTAGTCTTACATGGTGTACTTGGGTCCATCTAATGATAATAGGTTAGATGACCAAAAAATGGTGTAACATTTGTTCTGTTTTCTTTATTAATATGGACAAAGGCTTCACAACCAAAAGGCTTTAAAAAAGAGAAGTTTACCATTTTACCTGTCCATGCTTCCTCTGGAATACCACCATCCAAGGAACTTGAAGGCCCTCTTTTTATTAGATAAATAGCAGTATCTACAACATCTACCCAATATTGTAAAGGCAATCCTGCATGCAATCCCATGCACCTTGAACGCTCCATGATTGTTCCGTTCATCCTTTTTGACACACCATTTTCTTGTGGCGTTCTTGGAACTGTCTTCTCTCTACGAATTCCATGCTCTAAACAATACCTATCAAACTCTTTGCTGCAATACTCACCTCCATTGTCTGATCTGAGACACTTCAACTTCTTTCCTGTCTCAATCTCAACCAAAGCTTTCCATTTCTTGAAAGTATCAAATACATCAGATTTATTCTGAATACAATAAATCCATGTTTTTCTAGTTGCATCATCAATAAAAGTAGCATAATAACGAGAGCCACCGAGAGATGATACCTAAGCAGGTCCCCATACATCTGTATGCACAAGCTCCAATTTTTCGCTCTTCTTTTCTTTCCCAACTCTGAGAAATCTGACTCTCTTTTGTTTTCCATAAATGCAATTCTCACAAAAATCCAAATCAACATTATTCAATCCTGACAAAAAATGTCTTAAGTGAAGAATCTTCATTCCCTTCTCACTCATGTGTTTGAGCCTATGATGCCATAAT
Source organism: Pinus albicaulis (assembly GCA_034641835.2). Classification (NCBI taxonomy): domain Eukaryota; kingdom Viridiplantae; phylum Streptophyta; class Pinopsida; order Pinales; family Pinaceae; genus Pinus; species Pinus albicaulis. The sequence goes on from CM076577.1 coordinate 1,389,928,967, forward strand.
GTTGCATCTGCTCCTTTGGAAGTTAAAGCATTAACTGTTGGCAATATGATGCAGAGTGTTCTCCTTGATGGCAACCCACTGAATGAAGATGAAGACATGAGATTGTTGACATATGTTGTCCTTGATTGAAATCCACCTGATGAAGTTATTCTTGATTTGATGGACTTGGTAAATGATGTAAATCTGATGTGATATGATTTTTGTTGGCAATATGATCCTAAGTGTTGTCCTTCATGACATCCCACTTGATAGAGTGTTGTCCTTGAATGGAAACCCACTTGATGAAGATGATGGCTACCTACTTGATGAAGTTGTTCTTGATAGAATATGTCTTTATGAACTTATTAAATGATGTAAATCTGATGTATTTACAGTGAGTACAGAAGGTAATGAAGAAAGGAATTTAGTATGTGCTATATCTATGATGAAAAGAGTATGTCTCAAGGCATACGCGGGTTTGTCTAGAATAAGTCGCGTATGCACGCAGGAAATAACGTGCCAAGTCGCGTATGGGGAAAAAGCGCTCATAAAGTGAAAAACCAGGGGTAACCGCCATGGTATTGACCCATTGTATTGAGTAATGATTCGTCTATGTGACCCCATCCAGGAATACCATCGGAAGTAATGTGGTTTTGGCTCATGGTATTGAAAAAGGGTAAACCTATATAAAGAGAAGAAATTCATTGTGCAAATCATGAGTGTGGGTGCAAGACGTCTGAGCTTGAATGAATACTTCTCTCTGAAGTATATCTAAATGGAAAGGGTTATAGTTGAATGATAGATCTGAATGCATGATGCACCAATGAAGAAAATGATGAATAAGGGTATCTAGATCTGAAATATATTTGTATCTGCTAGATTTGTTTATGGAATATTCTGATCTGAGATGAGGCGAACATCTGTCTGAAGTAAAGGGTAAAAAACTGACCTATGCATCTGTTCTGAAGAATTGTGTTGCGCTGAAATGTCTGAAGAAGTATACGCAAGTTTATATTAGTAAATGCGCATTTATACGCGGATCGGCTGAAGGAAAAGTGCGTATGGTCAAGTAGAAGTTTTCTGAAGTATGTACAGATGTATACGCGAGTTGTTGTGCATGAAGGCGCGTATACACACAATATTAGAGAAAGGAAAGCGCATATGCAAACTAGGGTTTGATGAAGTATGGGGTATGAAATGTCTGATCTGTTATGTTGTGTTATAGCTATCTATTAATGATGTTTGACTGTGCTTAAATGTATGGAGTGGGTCCAGTCTGAAAATATGATGAAACGTGACCTGCAAGTTGTGCTCTATTGAAGTTGTTGGATCGAGTGTGAAAATTGATGAAACGTGGTCCATGGTGGTGCTGAGGGTTGTAGCCTTCAGTCAGGGGGTTGTAGCTCCCTTCCGTAGTAGCTGATAAACGACAGGAGCGTGGTCGTAGCTCCCTCTCCAGAGAGGTTGGTAAACGAGTCAGGTTGGTGCTCCTTCCAGAGAGGTTTGCACATTCAGCTGCCAGGAGTTCGTGTCGCAGGAGTCTCGCACCGTATTATGTTGTAAGATGTTTTCTCTATAATAAAATATTGAAGGCTGAGCAAACGGCAGCGGTTGGTTTTCTCCGACTGGGTCTCAACCTAAAATCCCGGTGTCTGCGCAAGCCAGGTGATGGTTTACTCTGTTCTTACTGCACATGTTTACTGTTTGTTAAACATCTGATGATTGAATAATGGAATGATTTAAGTGAAGAACAAATGATCTAATTAGATATCCGTGTATATGCTAGTTTCATAAAGGGTATCCACGTATATACGCGAGTCTGTTTCAGGAAAGTAGCGTATGGGTTTTAAAAGGAAGAAAAAGTAAAAGTTTTGAATATGTTGTAAATACTGATTCACCCCCCCCTCTCAGTATTTTTCCCAACAATTGGTATTGGAGCAGGTCCTTCTGCAGAAGCTTGATCACTTGAAGGAGATCCATCACAATGGGAAAGAAGCAAAAGAAGAAGGCTACTCAAAGCAAGAAGATATCTCAGAAAACTTGTGCAGCAGAAAATGAAGAAGATGGTTTAGGTAGTGATTGCTATCCTTGGGATTTATTGTCTTATGCATGCAAATATGAAGACAATGAAAGAAATATTGTGGATGAAGAAACAGTTCTCAAGATCCAAGTTGAAGATCAACAAAGATTATTTAATGAAAGAGAATCTATCTACAAAGATATGATCTCTACACTGAGAAGGTTGCACGATAATGTAACAAATCAAAGTAAAGGACTTGAAGCAGAAATCGTCTCCCTCAAAAAGGATCTGGAAGAATCAAATAAGAAGATTAAAAGAATTGAAGCTGAAAACATCTCTCTGAAAGCAGATCTGGAAAAATCAAACAAGAAGAATGCAGGACTTGAAGCAGAAAACATTTCTCTAAAAACAGATCTGGAAAAATCACATAAGAAGAATGAAGAACTTGAAGCTGAAATCATCTCTCTCAAAGAAGATCTAGAATTATCAAATAAGAAGAAGGAAGAACTTGAAGCAGAAGTTATCTCTCTGAAAGCAGACCTCGAAGCATCAAATAAGAAGAATGAAGAACTCTTACGAACTTTTGAAGCACAAGAAAATGGGTTGAAAGAAGAGATTCTAAATCTGAATGATCAAGTAGAAGATGGAAGAAGGAAAGAAGAAAGCATGAAGAAGCAATGCCAAGCCGTGGAGGTTGAGGTAAACATTATCAAAGGTAAATTAGAAGAAAAGGTTAAACTTTTGAGGTTTCAAGATAGTACTAAGATTTTGGACAATATTCTTAGTAGTCAAAGGTCTCCTTCTATCAAACTTGGTCTAGGTTTTAATGAAACGGTCAAAGGAGAATCAAGTTCGCAAGGAAGTGCTAAAGATTCAAAGGATGTTAAAGCAAAACCTGAAGTGTTGAAAGAAACAAAAGGTCAACCAACAATGATGAATTCTCAAAGGAAATCATTCAAGAATGTTGAATGTTTTAAATGTCATAATTATGGGCATGTTGCAGCAAATTGCAGGAGCAGATTGTTTCAGCCACAAACTAACAGATCCTACATAGAAAGGTACTCTGGTTTCTTCAAGGGATATTGCTTTTCATGTAACAAGTATGGACATAAAGCAGCTGATTGTAAAAGGAGGAAGATTAGAAATACTCATTATGATTCTTATGCTTATTTGTCTGGACACATGAGATGTTATTCCTCTAACAAGTATGGACATGTAGAAAAGGAATGCAGGTTGAACAGATCTGAGAAAGTGGACAATTTTCAGCACACAGTTAGAAAGTTCAAGCAAATTTGGAAAAAGAAGGAGGACCAGTCAGAAACGTAGGGAATACTGACCCTACTGCAGTCATCTGCTTCTGAAGCTTACTTCTCTTATTGACTGCAGGAATGATGTGAGATACATTATGAGATTTAGTAATGTATCGTCACAGGGGGAGCAATGTATGGTGATTCCCATGGTTGTTTTGGTGATTCTGGTTATATTTATTTTTGACAGTGCATTTGATGTGAAGAAGACAGGTACAGGAGGCATAATTTCAGGGGGAGATGAAGGAAAGTGAAATTTTCAATGTGTCACTTTCCATACGCGGGTTAGATGAACAAAAGTCGCGTATACACGCGAGTTCCAGAAGACATAGTCGCGTATGCATTAATGATAAGAGAATTGGGATGACAGCTGAAGAACAGGAGCAGAGGTTCAGGGGGAGCATCAGTCTGACTGCTGATGATTGCACTGTTAACATTATTTTGGTTATACTCATGCTAATGAAATGATACATGGTTTCTTATGTTGAATATTATGGATGAGTCCTGGTTTCTTTTTGATGAAGAGTATTCGTTGTTGAGATGAAAGTCTTATAACTCAGAGATAAGGATAGATCATGCAGAGATTGTTGCTGATGACTTTTTGATGAAGGTGTTCAGGTTGCACAAGTTAAGGAGGAGCACTGGTTCAGGGGGAGCAGCAGGTTGAATACTAATGGTTGCATTGTTGGCACTATGACTGCTTATTCTTTGGTTATTGTGATACTCATGCTTAAATGATGATGACTTGGTATATGGTTTATTATGATGAGATTTTGAGCCCTGCTCACACATGGATGAGTTGGAAGTCATTTGATTCAGAAATAAGAATAGATCATGCAAAGTTTGTTACTATGGTTGAGATCTTTTCCCCACATATGTTACTTCATGTTAAATCTTAAAGATCATGGTGATTTTGGACCACATGGATGATTGCTTGACACATATTTGAAGATGTTGTTCTAGTATGATAATTTCTCTTGGAGAGAATGTGTTGATGCTGCAAAGAATCTGAAGACTTGGTTACTAATGTGCTTATGCTACAACCGATGGATGACGCTTGAAGACACAACTACACTGTTCTATCTATCTGTATTCCAGGGAAGCATTCAAATATCTCAGAAAGAAGCTGAACACTGTCTTTGCCTCACAGAGGATCGGATCTGGTTAAAACATAGAAGATGGTATTGGATACGCGGATTTAATGAAACACATTCGCATATATACGCGAGTTCCTGCACATAAAAATGCGTATGTCTGGTTGCTGACAAATTTTTGTTTGGGGTTAGCATTCTTCAGCACAGCTGCAGTGCTGTTTGGTATCTCTGATATCTCTGGTGGTGTTCCAGTTCTTATAATACTATTTCACTCTCTGATGTTTTGATAAATATGCCTTGATGATTGGTTGAAAGTGTTCAGGACGCATAAACTAAGGGGGAGCCTTACTCATATGGAAAGGATGCTTGTATGCACAGATTCAGGGGGAGCATTAGCCTTGATGAGTATAATGCATTGTTGGCATTATGATGGTTCCGAAATATGTTCTCTTTCTTGAGGAATTTCTGGTGTTGGTCATAAATGGTCATATTTTTAATTTGATGAAAAGGTCTTGATGAGACCCATGATGTAAAATTGTAATATTCAGTCATGTAAGGACTTGTCAAATTTTTTAAACCCACTTGGTTGGGTAGCTGAGTTGAAATTTGTAAACCCACTTGGTTGGGTAGCTGAGTCAAATTTGTAAACCCACTTGGTTGGGTAGCTGAGTTGAAATGTGTAAACCCACTTGGTTGGGTACTTGAGTCTCATATGTAAATCCACTTGGTTGGATATTTGATGTAAGTATGAGTCTTTGGTGATAGGAAGTTCATAGAGTCATGTACTTCATTGAAAAATATGTTTAAAGATTCAGCATGAACTCAGGGGGAGCTTGGTCACTTCAGTATACATCAGATCTGCAGAACGCTTCTTCTACATGAGGAGAAAAGGGGGAGAGTGTGTTGGTTTTTGATCCGCCCTTTGCCCTTGATGTCAAAGGGGGAGAGTGACATGGTGTTTGAATGAAGAGAAAGAATGGTGTCAAAGAATGGGGAGAGTGACATGGTGTCATTGTATTCTTAATGTACCTATCTGTTATGGTGATCAAACACCATCGTGGTTGCCATCAAGTCCAAAGGAGGAGATTGTTCGCAATATGATGCAGAGTGTTGTCCTTGATGGCAACCCACTGAATGAAGATGAAGACATGAGATTGTTGACATATGTTGTCCTTGATGGCAATCCACCTGATGAAGTTATTCTTGATTTGATGGACTTGGTAAATGATGTAAATCTGATGTGATATGATGTTTGTTGGCAATATGATGTTGAGTGTTTTCCTTGATGACAACCCGCTTGATAGAGTGTTGTCCTTGAATGGCAACCCACTTGATGAAGATGATGGCTACCTACTTGATGAAGTTGTGCTTGATAGAATATGTCTTGATGAACTTATTAAATGATGTAAATCTGATGTATCTACAGTGAGTACAGAAGGTAATGAAGAAAGGAATTCAGTATGTGCTAGATCTATGATGAAAAGAGTATGTCTCAAGGCATACGCGGGTTTGTCTAGAATAAGTCGCGTATGCACGCGGGAAATAACGTGCCAAGTCGCGTATGGGAAAAAAGCGCTCATAAAGTGCAAAACCAGGGGTAACCACCATGGTATTGACCCATTGTATTGAGTAATGATTCGTCTATGTGACCCCGTCCAGGAATACCATCGGAAGTAATGTGGTTTTGGCTCATGGTATTGAAAAAGGGTAAACCTATATAAAGAGAAGAAATTCATTGTGCAAATCATGAGTGTGGGTGCGAGACATCTGAGCTTGAATGAATACTTCTCTCTGAAGTATATATGAATGGAAAGGGTTATAGTTGAATGATATATCTGAATGCATGATGCACCAATGAAGAAAATGATGAAGAAGGGTATCTAGATCTGAAATATATTTGTATCTGCTAGATCTGTTTATGGAATATTCTGATCTGAGATGAGGCGAACATCTGTCTGAAGTAAAGGGAAAAAAACTGAGCTATGCATCTGTTCTGAAGAATTGTGTTGTGCTGAAATGTCTGAAGAAGTATACGCGAGTTTATCTTAGTAAATGCGCGTGTATACGCGGATCGGCTGAAGGAAAAGCGCGTATGGTCAGGTAGAAGTTTTCTGAAGTATGTATAGATGTATACGCGAGTTGTTATGAATGAAGGCGCATATACACATGATATCAGAGAAAGGAAAGCGTGTATGCAAACTAGGGTTTGATGAAGTATGGGGTATGAAATGTCTGATCTGTTCTGCTGTGTTATAGCTATCTGTTAATGATGTTTGACTGTGCTTAAATGTATGGAGTGGGTCCAGTCTGAAAATATGATGAAACGTGACCTGCAAGTTGTGCTCTACTGAAGTTGTTGGATCCAGTGTGAAAATTGATGAAACGTGGTCCATGGTGGTGCTGAGGGTTGTAGCCTTCAGTCAGGGGGTTGTAGCTCCCTTCTAGGTGAGGCTGGTAAACGAGAGCAGGGGGTCGTAGCTCCCTTCCAGGAGAGGTTGGTAAACGAGTCAGGGGGTTGGTGCTCCCTTCCAGGAGAGGTTGGTAAACGAGCGCAGGTGGGTGCCTGCATCCTGGTAGGAGTCTGCACCAGCACATATGTTGTAAGATGTTTTCTCTATAATAAAATATTGAAGGCTGAGCAACGGCAGCGGTGGTTTTCTCCCGACTTGGGTTTCCACCTAAAATCCTGGTGTTCATGTGTGATGGTTTATTATGTTCTTACTGCACATGTTTACTGTTTATTGAACATCTGATGAATGAATGATGGAATGATCTAAGTGAAGAATTAATGACATAATTAGATCTCTGTGTATACGCTAGTTTCATAAAGGGTATCCGCGTATATACGTGAGTCTGTATCAGGAAAGTAGCGTATGGGTTTTAGAAGCAAGAAAAAGTAAAAGTTTTGAATATGTAGTAAATACTGATTCACCCCCCCCTCTCAGTATTTTTCCCAACATTAACAGAGTTAGAAATACCATTGCATAAATACAATGTACCAACATTTTCACCTTTTTATATTACGAGCACTCCTTTGGTGACCTTCCAAGTTTTATCTGTGAAAGTTGTCACACAACCTTCACTGCCTAACTACCCTATTGAAATCAGATTTTTCTTCAGATCTAGAACATGCCTTACCTCCTTTAGTAGCCATTGGTTTCCATTCTATTGTTTTACAAGAACTTTACCCATTCCAACAATTTTACAAGGTTTATCATCACCCAAACGAACTTGTCCAAAAGCCCCTGAATCTACAACCCAAGAATTAGTAACATTTTCGAAAGAAAGAATCAAAGCATCTTGTAACACATCACCTGTCACATTTTCTTCATGATTTTTTTCTTGCTGTGTGTCTCCTTATTTTTCCTTCCGAGATCTACAGTATTTCTTTAGGTGTCCTTTCTTTCCGCAATTCCAGCACACTATCCCCGATCTGGACTTGGATCTACCTTTCCTTGATTTATTGCGATATCCTGAGCTCTTTCCTCTTTCCATTCTTCTTCCCCTAGACTCTACACTCAAAGCATTACTCGATGTCTCACCGGAGCTTTTATGTCACATTTCCTCGCTAAGGATAGCACCAACAACATCATCAAACTTTAAAGTACTAGATCCAGAGACAGAGTTACTAATGGCCATAACTAAACCATTCCAGCATTCTGGTAATGAGCACAAGAATAACAGAGCTCTAACTTCATCATCAAAGTTTACCCCTACAGAACTTAACCGACTGGTAACTGTATTAAATTCATGTAAATGGTCTGCAACAGATCCACTTTCTGGCATCTTCATATTGAATAGTCGTTTCATAAGAAATACCTTGTTTGAGGCCGAGGGTTTTTCATATAGTTTTGCCAGCGTCTGCATCAAACCCTCTGTTGTTGTTTCCTTCAAAATATTGAAGGCACTGACATCGCAAGACACAACCGTACTATTCCAAGTGCCTTTCTATCGAGAATTTTCCATTCCGCGTCTATCATGGCCACCGACTTCATTGTTTTTCCGCTCAATGGTAAGTGCAGATCTTTTTTATACAGATAATCTTCCATCTGCATCTTCCACAACAGGAATTTTTGGCTGTTAAATTTCTCAACCATAAACTTACCATCGTCCTCCATTGCTCCCACTCGAACCAGGAACCCTTCTTTCCTGTGAGTTTATCAACCAAATATACCTTCGGCTCTGATACCAGTTGTTAGAAAATTATATATTATGGAGCAATGAAACACATAAAATATGCGGAAAATACAAGCACACTAAACACATAAAACCAGAGAGACACAGATATACGTGGTTCACCCAGTTTGGGCTACGTCCACCCCGAACAGCCAGTCCTTCCTTTCTATTATCCAGCAAAAATGAAGAGACAAAACCTACAACAGATCCGTTGTAATATCCTCTGTTCTCTCTCACAGTCTTCTTCTCTGTTTCTCGCTCCGAGAATAGAAATACAATACAGCCGCAATACAATACCCTCATATATACAATGGGGTTGCCTTCTAGGGAAAAAAACCCTAATTTAAACATAACTTCTACTGTCAGATCATTTTCCTAATGAACGGCCTAGATTGACTAGAAATTACTATACTTTTACAATGCAATTTTACATCTGTTTTTAGCTTCGGGGGGGCTCCGAAAAGCGTTGCCACCCCCCCTGGACCCCCCATGGTAGCAATTAATTACGGGCGGCGTTGCCGCCCCTTTGAAGGTATAGGGGTCCAATGCTGTGATACAAAGTAAACAAGATAATCAAGCTCCACAACCAACATGTATGGTGTATCCACACACTTGCCCCTGCACTCGTTCTGCTACAAGAGCCGTCAAAGCTCATTCTCCAAGGTGTTTCTGTCTCATTTTCATTTTGTTTCTGCTGATGAAGTTTGGGTTGTTTTGTATTTGAATGGAGGACAGATTTGACTATTCTGGTGGACTGACTTCTTCTTTGTTTCCTTTTTCCTATTGACTGATTTCATCTTCATTAAATAATATAAAGAAATCTAATTTTGAATGGATGGAATACATAGGAGTGTTGTTTGGCCTATCTGTGTTGCTCACCATGTATTTCATATGAGACTCCCTGTATAGTCTTCTGGTTTGGTTAAACACTAGGATGGTGGCATAGGACATGTCCATTTGAAGGCTCTCCTGAAGTTTGGCTCCCCATGATATAGATAAAGGCATGCCATACTTAGGGGGAATGTCAGCTACTACTATGTCCATGAATAGACCTTTAGTAGGAATCTGTGCCAAATTGACACATAAATCTTTGATTAGGCCCAAGCATTTGACCCTACTTGAATAAAAGGAATACAGGTATTTATATGGTTTAGTAATTTCCAAGCCTAAGCTTTCCATTACTACTTTGGGCATAAGGTTATGTGAAGCTCCAAAGTCTAACATGGCATTGTGCAAGATTTTATCATGTATATTTAGGCTGACATAGAAGGGAGGGACAGGCCCTTCTTGGTATTTTTCTTCAACTTTAGGACCAAATAATAGTTCTGGTTTATCATCTGTCAAGTTTAAAGTATCAGTGTCACTGCCTCTATGACCTAGGACCTAGCCTTAGAGCTCTAGGACCTAGCCTTCCTAGTCTCAGAGAGGGATCTCTCAATTTTTTGCAAAGATATGACTTGTTTGCTTGTAAAAGGTTGATTAAGCTAGTTATTAAGCATGAGTGTGTTTGATTGTTTAGTGAGACATGATGATCTAGGCATCATAGATATAAAATGGAAATCTCTAAATAATTGGGAAATGGAGTCAAGTGGGAGCTGTAATAAGTTTTTAGATGAATCAGGGATATCAAAGGGAAAATATAACTTGGTCAGTGGATCTACAAGGTCTTGCAGATGGAATGAAATGGACATCAAGGATTTAGAATGAAAAGTAGAACTAAGGGAAATTAAAAATCCTTAATTATATGTACTTCTCAACAAAGGGACTTAAAACATTATCTTAACATGAAGAAGCATTCAATAGACATGGCTAACCATAAATTCTACAAATCAAACTTCAGCAAATAAAAATTTCAAGACAAACTTTTCAAATGAAATATAGGAGTCGAGGAATGCTCTATTTCATCCAAAGATTTCACTTTCAAGGAATTTTAGAAAACATAAAAGATTCACAAATAAATGCATTCATAGAAGAGGGAACTCCTAGACAACTTTGATTACAGCTATAAAGACCTTCAAAACAATTATCTCATCAAGAACAAAGGGTATGATCAAAACAAACCTCTTTGGCAGACTGTAAACAATGGTACTTTAAAGGGCAACTTCAGAAACAGTTTTCAAGTGGTAGCAAGTAAGCAGGGAAAACCATAAATCATTCTTGAAACCAACTGTATTGAACTATTTAAGAAATAAACAAGCATAAGGGTTCTAGAGAGAAATTAAGAATTTTCTAGGATATCTTAGCAGAAGAAAACATAAAGACAGTGAAGAGTAAACATAACTAAGGTTCTTTCAAAAGACATTTCTTAGCCTAAAATTTTTACTCTACTGCAATAGAGAATGGTGAAACATAATGAAACAGGAAATAACGATAACATATTTAGAGTACTTCACCAACAACCAAGCTCAAGGATCCAATGACAGAGCTTTCTCCATCAATAAATATGTCAAAACATCCACAGGTTTGAGAACATCAATTTTCTTTCAACTTCAATAGAACTATGTATTACTTCAAAGAGTCATCAAATTCCCACTTTAAAATGAGTTACAATGTAGTATTTATGCTGCGAATGAGGAGATGAAACTCTTCTAGGGTTCAAAATGTTATTAATTACAGAGTAAATGCATTCCTAGCCTTGAAAACCACACAGGGCATAAGGTAAGAATATCTGCAGCTACTTCTCTGTGAAATAACTTTGTCTTAATTTCTGAGATAAAGATAGGTGGAAAATATTGACTTTAAGGCTTTACCCTATCTTTAAAATAATTGTTCTAATAGTTTTGAATATATTCTTTAGTGTAATAACTGTCAATTTTCCCTTTAAGACAGAAGGTAGGATATAGGTGGCTTTCAGATATTCTGAGTAAATAATTGCTTGCTTTTGATGTATCCGAGGCGTTTTAGCCCAAATTTCCTTAATTTAATCATTTAAACTCTGTTTATGGATTGATTCTGCTTTAGCTTTCATAACTCATCATGTCTCTTTTAACACTTCTCAGACTTCTTTAAAATTCTATTTCATTTTTTTTTAACTGTGTTTTTAACCTTTAAATTGTGGGATTAAGTCTTTTAATCTTCAGGATCTTGACCTCAATCATTTCTCTTTATTCCTTCTCATCTTCACTAATTTTTTCAATTTGATGTACAGGTGGCTTGCACTAGAGGGTTTTGCTGTGTAACCAATGTGCATGAAACAATTGGTTAAAATGTGGAAATTAACCCTTTATGTCTCTTTTTTCCCTTTGAATTTGGCCACAAAGGATCGTCACCCTCGGCCCTTGTCACTTTTTTTGACTGTGGGATGGATTATATGATTATCGTCATTAAACCTGCAACAAACATCAAAATTTTAATAAAAACCCTATGAATTGGATAAAATGCTTTATAGAGGCTCGGGGTGAAGGCAGAAGAGCTTTGCAGAGGGGGATGAATGCATTGATGGAGGATTCCATGAAAACAAAGCAAAGAACCAGGGTTTAAATTTGCTTTTGGCGCGAAGATTGAGGATCGGTGGTTTGGCGGAAAATCGGAGGCAGTTTTCTCATAGGGGCAGGGATGTTTGTGGTTTTGCGCAGGGTGGACGCGATACACGTTGGAGGCTACCGCATGTCCACTAAAAAGAACCTTTTTGACGTTGAAAATTGGGTTTAAACTGTTATGGAGAAACCAGTGCAAATAGTAATGTGGGCCATTAGATTTGGGGGATCTAGATCGACGTTGGAGAGGGAGCGCGATGGCACAACGTGCTTCGCAGTGGGACCAATGGATGACGTCATAGCGGGGGGAGTAGGGGTACAAAGGAAAATATCAAGGTGTGCCTTTGCAGAAAACCTCTTCTGTAGATTTGAGGTCTTCCATAGTTAAAAGAGTCAACTGCGGGGGCACTGGGGAGTACGGGCCACTTAGGTCAGATGCCCCCACAGCGAACCTGCACCATAGATCTGGGTTAAACAGACGATCTAGATTGAATCGATACTTCGCAAATCGGGGGAACAACGATGTGTGGGGTAAAGGAGGAAACAACAGGAACCATCGGATTTGGTTGCGGATCAATTTTTGGGATTAAATCGGAGGATTAGAGGTAAAATATGGTGGATGAGGGGTCAGGGGGATGGTGAAATTGTGATGAAGCGAGGGCCATTAGATCATGAGGATCAACGACGAAGATTAAATTTGAGGAAAGGGAGTGGGGTAAAAGAAGAAGCACGCTGGCAGTTAGATCAATATGATCAATAGTGGAGGATTCATCGCAGAATCGCACAAGGGCATGAATGGTGTGAGGGGAGGGTTGAAAGGTGAATGTGTGATGAAGCTATGACTGTCCAATTAGGGGGATCAACGGTCTAGATGAAATAAGATAATGGTAGGCAGAAGCGGCTTGGACGGGAGGACATCGAAATTGCGATGGCCAATTTTCGATGGGAAGGAGCATGGACCATTGGATTTGGGAGAGATCAACGGCTAGGATTCCATCAGTGGGGGATGTTCATTGGCAAAGAAGGGAAGGCAGAAGGAAAAGGGCGAATCCCGATGCGATGGAGCGATGTGATGGCCATCGGATCTTGGGGAATGGATAGTCCATATCTTATCGGAGGATCAGCCATTGGCAAAATAGAAAACTTGGAAGAAGGAACTTGGAAAGAGCGACGTGCGATCGCTGATGGGCTTAGCGCTCAGTCACGGGACCGAGTCTTATGGTAGAGAAAGGGTCTAGGGCTTAAGAAGAAGGCGCTTAAAGACTTATGTATAAAAAGTAGTGGAAAGGATTTAAAAAAAAGGTTTTTAAGCTTTTTGAGGGGTTCCGATAGAGTTAAAAAAGGGTTTAAAACGAAATAAAGAGGATTTATAAGGTTTAAAAGGGGATTTTGAGGAAGTGGAGGATAATTGAGGGGAAAATGAGGGAAAATAGGGGGAAACGAAGGACACATTTTGAAATGGAGAAATGATGAGGATTACGAGTTTGAAGGCAGTTTTCTTTGTGAATTAGCAGGGCTATTTGGAATAGATGAAGATTTTTTTCAGTGAAATGAATTCTTGGGGATAATGAACACGGTGAGGTTTCAAGAACTCAAAATATTTTCATAAAATGTTATTTCTTGCAAACTTAAAAGGATATTTAGCCATCATTGGGTATAACAGAAATTATAGATGGCTAACACAAGCTTAAGAGTTTAAAAGTAGTCAAACTACTCAATAAAACCTTCAACAGATGAAAACATAAAGGTAGTGAAGAGTAAATAGGCCTAAGGTGCTTCTAGGAGACATTTATTAGCCTAAGCTTTTTACTCTACTGCAAGTAAAGCATAATGGAACAAAGCAAAAAATAGGAAATAACATTAACAAATAGAGAATACTTCACCAAAACCAAGCTCAGGGATCCAATGATCTAGCCTCCTTCATCAACAGAAAAGCAAGGACATCCACACTTCTTCAAAACATCAATCCTTCTTCAAAGCAGTAGTCTATGTATTACTTCAGAATTCATCAAATGCCAACTTTTACAATGAGAGTTCGAATAGGATTTATAGGTGAATGGGGAGGAGAGGTGACAGAGATGGTCTTAATGGTTAATTAAAACAGAGGAGAAAAGCATTCAAATGCCCATTCTGTGTCATAAATATTACATTAATTTCTTGCCCATTCTTGTAGTTCTTGTAGACTTTAAGGCCTAATTGCCAGGCTAGTAATAAATTCATAGAGTGTCTTTGTGGAGAAGTCTTCTGGCTGCTGCAGTCCTGTCCTTTCTTCTGGTACAAGTAAAGTGGATAGTATGGGTTTTGAGACCACCCATACCTTTACAATAACTTCCTTAACAATTTAAAGAGTTTCTGTCAGCATAATAACTGTCAAGGTGTCTTTGTAGGTGAAAAATAGGCTACAGGTGGCTTCAGATATTTCGATGAATTAACTACTCTTGGCCTTCGTATTTTATCATGCTATCTTTATCTCTTTTCGTGATTGCTTTGATTCTTTATTTGTTTACCTTTGAGTGTGATTTCATCCTTAACCTTTCGATTAAGCCTTTAATCTTCTGTCTTCTTTCATCTTTACTAATTTCTCAAGATTCTTGGTGTGCAGGTGCCCTTTGGAACACTGGAGGGTTTTTATTTTTTTTAACCAGTGTGTTGGGGTTCCCATGTTTTGGCCAGGTTGACAAAGACCAAAAGATGAGACAACATAGAACCACTTTCGGACCTTAGGATTTAGCCCTCCTAGGTCCAGAGAGGGATCTCTCTATGATTATCAAAGGATATATGTCTTTGAAGTTCTAAATTATGGTTTTAGGCTAGTTATGGGCTCAAGGTTGGTTATTTGATTGTTTGGGTCGGGTTGTTGAGAATCAGGGAGGAAGGTTTCATCATAAGACAAGGATGGGTAAAGAAGGAAGCTAGACAAAGATAGATAACTCAGGGAACATCAAGGCCATTGGGCAATGGAGTCAAGAAAGGATTTACTTATGTTCAATATGTAAGCTTCAGTTGGGCTAGTCATCTAGAGCATTTGGATCTCAAGAAGCTGATTGGTGGGATGGAACACTAAGTGATGAGGATGAAAGATGGAAAGCCATCTGATTCTGTCTATAGATCAGGCCAGAGGTCATTTAACTCCAGGCCTGCTTGGACAAAACCATAGGCGACACAAGGGATCTTAAAAAGGTTTATATGGAAGGGAAGGTTATGAAGAGGCAACGACAGGCTTTACACCTCCCAATGTTCCTAACCTCTTTCAGTTAAATCTTAACAAAAACATCTGAATATTGATTTCACCAACTTGCACATCAGAGAGTAGGCAATAATCATCCACTACACTGGTTTAGTCAATTAAAACAATATTCAGACACACATATGAGCAGAAAACATTCAAGACTGAGAGAGCTGGGATATAAGGTACCTAACCAGGGTAAATTGTATATCATGCATTCAGATGTCAGTCAGAAGAACATGAAATGAAATGGAAATAAACACAGAGATAAGAAGAACATCACCAACTGCTGTAGATCAGGATCCAAAGAAAATTGCTTATCATGTTAAACACTACACCAATCAGGTACATCACTGCCCAAAGATTTTACATTCAGCCTGAATACATCATATTTCTCAGCCTATCATACAACTGTTACACAGGAAACTTGGCCCGGGACAAAATGCTTGCAGTTCGCTGATAAAACCAACAACAACCTTTACATTATGTTCTCGGGGATCTTTATAGGAGAAGAGGAAGAAGCAGCGGTAGGAAATACAATAAATGAATCTCATTAAGACAGTCGGTAGTCCCGCCCATCTTTAGCAACGGCTTGTTCTGTGTACATGAGTACTATGTGATGCAGTCAGATTTACGTAAATTCGATTTTGACCTCTGGTGTTCCTTTGGAGCTCTTTCGGCGCCTGGAGCTCTGTGCTCTGCTGTTCGGCCCTGTTGAAAGGAACGAACTGGATGGAAGTCTGTATGGCCCTCCATGCTTCTTTAATGCTGCTCGGCGGTCCCCAGAGAAGTTCTGTCAATGAAATTTATTGCTTATGGGCTCGAGGAAGCATGGAGGCGCTGCAGGAAGGTGTACTTTTGGAGGAAAATGCGCTCTGCTGTTAGGTAGCGCAGTAATGGCTTCCTAGTGCGCTCATTGGTCTTCCAGAAGTGCCTAAATCCTTTGACTGTATGATTAAAATATTAATCTTCAATTACGGCTCGAATCCTTCTCAGATCTTGCTTCTGCTGCTTCGCTGGCCGGCTGAAATGGCCTCTCTGTGCTGTTTCGCATCATAAAATAAACCTGTTAAGACCTGGCAGTGGTGGCGGAGAAATGCAGTGGAGGCGGTGGAAAGGCGGCGAAATGATGAAAATAGTGGAGATGCAGACGGAGGAGTTAAACTTACGAACGATACGTTTGATGGTGGAGTGCAGCGCAGACCGTTAGATTTAGGTCTGGGGACAAAGATCAACGGTGGAGATTGAGTGATCGGGACTATACACAGGATGGAAAAAACACATGAAATGCAATGGAAAACGAGCGTAAGAGTGGGACCCAGTGGAGGCGGAGGGCGATTGAACAAGGACCGTCCGATCTGGGAGAGACGAACGGTCACGATGCAATCGCAGCATCGCGATCGGAGCGCACAACATAAAAGTTCCGATTGCGATTGAGAGGGAGGACGCGATTGAGCGACAGCCATCGGATCACGGATTGAACGGACGTACCGGATTGAATCGGGTGGAGGAGGAAAATATTTGCGATTGGATGCAGGCCGTCCGATCTGGCGGGGAGATCAACGGTGGAGATGTAATCGGAGGTGAGACAGGAAGACTTGCGATCAGCGATTGGAGGGACAGAGCGATTGAGCGCTGGCCGTTGATCCTGCAACAAACGGACGGCGGGGATTTAATCGGAGAC
This sequence comes from Pinus albicaulis, assembly GCA_034641835.2. Classification (NCBI taxonomy): domain Eukaryota; kingdom Viridiplantae; phylum Streptophyta; class Pinopsida; order Pinales; family Pinaceae; genus Pinus; species Pinus albicaulis. Next base: position 1,389,945,929 of record CM076577.1, read on the forward strand.
GGAGGGAAGGGAACCAGCGATTAAGCGCTGACCGTCCGATCGGGGATCAGATTGACGGTTGAGATGCAATCGGAGGGCAGAGAAAAGGACTTGCGATCAGCACTCGGGAGGAAGGTTGGATTAAACGTGAACCGTTGATCTGCGGGAAGAACGGACGGTCAGGATGAGATCGGAAGGTTGGCGCGATCGGGGGATCGGGGGTTGCGATGACCGTCGGATCAGAAGGGAGATGGACGGTGGAGATTTAATCGGAGGATCCCAATCGGGGGGGGGGCGTGATGAGTGTTGCGATTGTGATCGGAGGGGCTGCGATTGAGGCGCGGGCGGGTCGATGTCTTGTATCAATGGTGGGAACGTGATCGGAGGATGGGAGAGCAGAGCTTGCAGTGTGCGAGTCGGTGCGGAAGGAGGTTACGATTGCGATTGAATGGAGACGATGCGATTAGCGCTCCACGATTCGGATCTATGATAGATCGACGGCACACAACGCATCGCGGGACTTACGTTAAAAATCAATCGCATCGGGGCTTTTGAGTTTTACAAAGGAAATAGACCCCTGCCGATGCTCCGATTGCGATTGGCCCCGGGACTTAAGTGCTTGGTCCTGGGGATGGGTCACGTGGGGAAGTGGTTGGAAAGGGGCCAGCGGGAAAGGGGCCAGGCCTTATAATAAGGTCGGAAAGTGGGTTTTGGCCCCTTTTAATGGATTTTAAAAGGTGAAGGAGGCGAACGATAGAGAAATAGAGGGGGATAATGGCCATCAAAGGGGGAAGGGTGGAAATTAAAGGGGATTTTGGGGGAATTTGAAGGGTAAATGGGGGGAAATAGAAAGGAGAAAAATGAGGGATAAAAAAGAGGCTAGATGGGGAAAAATAAAGGGGGATGGAATCTTTGGGCATTCTTTATCGTGAGAGGGGCTTTAAGGGGAATCGACGGAGGAAATATCGAAAGGATCAGAAGGCACGAGGCTTCAAAGGGGCGTTTGCTGTTTTCGGGGGGGAAAACATTCTGAAGACTCAGCATTCTAATAACCCCTAATTGCTTGTCAAAAATTCATAGGGGGGCTAACAGTGGCTCCACATGGGGATGGCTTCTTTTTGGAGGAGCCAAGAAACCAGAAGATGATCTCTTGGTGCAGGCCAGGTGCCTACTGCTTGAACCATCCATATCTCTCTTTGATCTGCTGCCACAAACCATGAAGACATCCAAATCAGCAGAAACATTTTCCCAACCAAACTACCTACCCAAACTAGAGTTCTAACAATCTTCCCCATGGGTGCATTTGAATTAGCGGACCCTTTGTATTTATTTGCAGAACAAAAACAAACCTATTCTAATTCTACCCTTATTGCTCCATGAGGCCAGATTAGACTGTTGGCCTCATCTTCTCTCTCTACCTACACTACTACCTGTTGAGATTAAACTGTTCAACAGGTTTCTTCACCTACATTCTAAGACAGGAAATTTAAACACAACCAAGCCGGGATTAGACAGTCTGATTTGCTGGGCAGAAATTGGAAGAAAACAAAACTGTGAAGGCATGGAATTCCACAACTGTGAAACATCCTTCTTTCTTTCTTGTGACTCAGGTTTTGAGCATGTTTGAGTCACTTCTATCCTTTGCTCCAGCTCTGATCTTAGAGCTGGATGCTCCTTTACTGCTGATCCAGATTTTGAGCTTGTTAGGACCAGCCATTCTTGCTCCCTTTTGGCTCAGATTTTGAGTTTGCTAGAGCCAATCCTTTTGCCTCAGAGGTTCATGTTTTGAGCACATCTGAACCTCCCTTTTCATCCTGCTTTTTTTTGGAACATTTTCTTCACTTTTGCTGAAAATGAAAATTTGCAACGGTATATACAATGGAAATGGAACATGGAAACGGAGAATTAGCAGAGATAGTGTTTGAGCATCCTGCCGTTGACATGACCCCCAAACAGCTCTGTACCATCAGTCTCTTGCAAGAAAAACGCATTAGGACCCACAGTGGCTTGAATGATGAACGGGCCTTGCCACAAGCTGTCGAATTTTCCATGTTTGCCTTTATCCTCTCTTCTTGAATCCCACTTCAGGACTTTGTCCCCAACTTTGAAATTTGTTGCTTTGGTTCTTTTGTCAAACTGCCTTTTCATGTTTTCCTGCACTTTGATAGCTCTGTCATAAACTTGCTCCCTTGTCTGCTGGAGATGTATTGTTGCATTAATTCTCCTTATCATGTTGGCTTCTTCTGATTGGACCTCTTGAATAAGCTTTACTACTGGTATCCCAAGGCTAGAGGGGAAAACTGCTTCTGTCCCATAAACCAGCTGAAAGGGTGATGTGCCAATAGACCTCTTTGTAGTGAGCCTGTCTGCCCACAAGGCGTGTATCAACTTCTTGTGCCAAGATCTTTTGTTCTCTTCCAGCAGCTTCTTAATGATTGTAACCAGGCTTTTATTTGATGATTCAGCTAGGCCATTACCCTGGGGGTAATAGGCAGTTGAATGTCCAAGCGCAATTCCGTACCTGTGACAGAAATCAATCATTCTTTTGGATCCGAAAGCAGCATCATTGTCAGTGATTATTTTCCTTGGGCAGCCAAACCGAGACAGGATGAAGTCTTCTAGGAACCTAATGATGACCGAATCAGTGGCATTCCTAGTGGGTATGGCTTCAATCCACTTAGTGAAGTAATCAGTAGCAGTCAAGATCCATTTATGTTGCCCAGAAGAAGAGGGGTGAATTTCTCCAATGAAGTCTAAGCCCCATTGCATGAAAGGACCTTCTATGGTGATAGGTTGCAGAGGGAGGGGGAGGAGCTTTCTTTTGCCCTCAAAAATTTGGCATTTGTGGCAGGTGAGGATCATTTTATGGACATCAATGAAGAGTGTGGGCCAATAGTAACCAGCCCTGAGTATCTTATTTGCAGTGGCCTTCCAACTCAGGTGGCCCCCACACTCCCCAGCATGGAATTCGTGTTTGATTCTTTCAGCTTCGGTTTCAGACAAACATTTCAGTAAAAGGCCATTTGGATTTTTCCAATATAGACTCTCATTCAAAATGCAGTAATTTCTAGCTTTGAGTTTTATGAATCTGGCCTTTGTTTTGGACAGTTCCGGAGGGGCATTGAGGTGTGTGAGCACGTAAAGGATATCAGTGTACCAAGGAGAGTTCTGAAACTGCTCCTCAATAGTTGGATAGGGCAATCCTTCCTGCTCATCCAGGGCATTCATCATGTTGATATCAAGGGCCTGTAGATTAGTTTCAGCCATCAATTGGGCCAGGCCTTGACCTCTGATCAGCTTAGTGGGTTTGATTTCAATGTCATATTCTAAAATCGTGGCAATCCATTTGCCCCTTTTCCCATCGGGGTCTTGGGACAAGATATCTTTGACCACTGTGTTTGGCACATAGGCAATGGTGTGAGAATGCAGAATATACATCCTAAAGTCTTTTAAGGCCTTAATCAGGGCATAGGCCTGCTTTTCCATAATGTTGTATTTTAAGGGTGCGTCTCTTAAGGCTTTACTGAAGAAGGCTATAGGCTGTTCTTTACCCTCCGAATTCTTCTGCAGCAAAACTGCAGCTATTGTGTGTGGGGAAGCAAATGAAAAGATCAGAAAATCTTTTGAAAAGTCAGGGCTGATAAGGACAGGGGCCTGGGTGAGTGCAAGCTTTACTGACTCAAAATATTTTTTGGCTTCAACAGTCCACTTGATTCTTGCATCTTTCTTTAGCATTTCAGTCATTTTCCTAAGATGCTCAGCAAGATTGGGGATAAATCTTCTAAGGAAATTGATCTTCCCAATGAAGGACTGTAGCTCTTTGATGTTTCTTGGATGTGTAATTTGAAGTATTCCCTCAACTCTCTGGGGGTCTATCCTAATCCCTTTCTCGGATATGATGTGGCCCAGAAGCTTACCTTCTTGCAGTCCAAAAACAGTCTTCTTAGGATTTAGGGACAGACCGTACCTTCTACATTTTTCAAAAACTTTCCTCAGATGTTTTAAGTGTTCTTCTTCTGTTCTAGAAAAGACAGTTAAGTCATCCAAGTAGATAACTATAAAGTGTCCAATCTCATCTGAGAAAGCAATATCCATTGCTCTTTGGAAGGTAGCTCCAGCATTCATCAATCCAAAAGGCATTTTCACATACATGAAGGTGCCCCATGGAGTGGTAAAAGCTGTTTTGAGTTGATCTTCTGGGAGTACCAGAACCTGGTTGTAACCTGAAAAACCATCAAGTAGGGAGATTTGTTTAGAGCCCACTACCTTCTGTAAGATATGTTCCATTCTAGGCAGGGGGTAGTTATCTTTCAGGGAGGCTCGATTGAGGTTTCTGAAGTCTATGCACAGCCTAATCTCCCCTGTTTTCTTCCTTACAGCCACTAAGTTCGATACCCAATCAGAAAACCTCACAGGGACTATAATGCCTGCATCATACATCTTCTTAATTTCCTTTTCTACTGCAGGCAATTGTTTTGGATTAATTCTACGGAGTTTTTGTCTGAAAGGTTTTTGATTTTCCTTCAGTGGTATCTTATGTTGTATAATGTTGGTGTCATAGGCCTTTAAGTCTTCATAGCTCCATGCAAACACATCAATGAATTCCTTAAACAGGTCAATGTATCTTTTCTTCATGTCTGCAGGTATAGACCTAGCCAGTTTTATCATTTTGGATTTGTATTTAGTGCCTATGTTACATTCTTCTATATCTGATTCTGCATGCTCTATTGTGGGCTTCTTTGCAACATCATCGAAATCGAAGAGGTCCTCTAAGGGTGCTAAGCCTCTTGGTATGTTCTTGTCTTTGGCTTGCAGCACCTCCATTTCCTCTCTATCTGCGTTCTCACGTTTTATGGTTGAATCCCCAGTTTCTTTAGAAAAAGAGTTTATTTCTATACTACCAGGTGTTTCTAGTTCAACTGTGGAATCCTCACTTGGGCAGCTGTAATCAGATTTTGAGTCTGAATCAGAAAATTCAAACTCATTCCTGCCCGTCAGGAAATCTTCAACCTGTTTGTCTCCTTCAAAAACCTGCCAGTATTTTTCATTGTCCGGCACTGCAGGTCTGAATTTAGTCTGTATGATGATCTGTTGGTCAACTGGGGCCTTAGGATAGGAACTAGCCAGGCAGGCTAGTCCATTTGCAATAGCGTTTTGACCCCTAGGAATGGATACTAAATCATATTCAATGAACGTTTTCAGCAAATCTAGAGTATCATTCCTATATGCCCTAAGCCTGGGGTGTTTTGCTGAATACTCACCATTCACCTGTTTGATTACTAACTCTGAATCCCCTCTCACGGCTATCTTTCGAGCTCCTAACTTTTTCAGCAGATTTAAGCCCAAGATTAGAGCCTCATATTCTGCAATGTTATTCGTGCATTTGAAATGCAGATTGACAGCGTGGCTCTCTGCGTGATCATCTTCGGTGTTACGCAGCCACACTCCTGCTCCAGCGCTTTGTTTAGTACAGGACCCATCAAAGTTCATTTCCCATAGGGGCCCTTTGTTTGCTTCCGCTTCACTTTCTCCCTTACGGTTGGGTTCGCCGTTAGGCTGAGTTGGGAGGTCTGTACTAGGTTGTAAACTGTCTTGTTGCTTATAGAGGCCATGGAGGTCAGGGAGGTGGTTATCTTGCTGCTCTGGTCTTGTTTCTGTTTCTGTTTCACTTGGAGCGAGAGGTCCACCACAGATCCCACAGGCTTCATTGCTGATTTCCTCTTTGTTTTCAATGTGCTGCCCATGGTTTTCCTGATCATATTCTTCTAGGGTGGCCATTATGTGGAGGTCCATAGGCTCGGTGTTCTCGTTGGTATGCCTCTTCTGGGATTCTGGCTCCTCTAAGGATTCATCATTACAAAAGATGAAGGAGTCAAGGTCGGTATGTACAGAGTATAATGGTGAGTTTTCAGGTTTCTCGGGGCTGCTGACTAGGAATTTCATTTGGGATTCTCTATATATTCTTCTTAATTGGCCAAATATAGGGATAGTGGCGTATGAGCCATCCATCTGCATGGTGCCTTGCAGCTTGGCTCCCCATGATCTAGACAATAACATGCCATATTTGGGTGGCACGTCTGCCACCACTACATCCATGACCATACATTTCGCAGGAATTTGGGTCAAGCTTACACATAGGTCTTTGATGAGGCCTAGGCATTTTACTCTACTCGAGTCAAAAGAATATAAGTCTTTGTAGGATCTGGTGATTTCTAGGCCTAACCTTTCCATTACTACCTTAGGCATCAGGTTGTGTGAGGCTCCAGAATCATGCATTGCGTTGTGGAGGATCTTGTCATGGATGTTAAGACTGATATAAAAAGGTGGGACTACCCCCTCCTGAAACTTCCCCTCGATTTTTGGACCAAATAGGAGGGCGGGTTGATCATCATTCAAATTTACAGAGTCATTTATTTCCCCCAGATTTAAGGCTTTCAAAATTTTGTCTTTGTATACATCCTGAGTGGCCAGCTCAGATAATGGTACAGAGATTTTGATCTTTGCGATCTCACTTTCTAAACTGAAAGTGGATTGACTTTTGGGAATGTTCAAATCTGTTTTATTTGCAACTACCTTATTAGCTGAATCAGTGTGTGTTTTATCATTATGTACATGTGTGGAAACATTTTTATCCGGAGCGCTAACTGAAGTGCTAGTGCTGCTAGTTAGTTGACTTTGTTTTTCGTTGTCCTGATTGTCTTTCTGTTTGTTTTTCTCAAAACTTTTGGCCGTCGAGTTGTTATTCACAGCAGTTACTTTAGGAGATTTTTCAGGCCTCTTCTTGATGGTTACCTCAGGAATTTTAGGTTTGTAAGTGTCTTGGTTCCTTTTACTCCTGAGCTCATATTGTTCTCGGACTTGTAGCATGGCATTTTTAAATCCCAACCTATACTCCTCAGACTCAAACCATCCCTCCTCCCCATAAGAGGTTGAGGGTTGGTATTCTTCTGAATCACAGTTTAGGATTGAATCCTCCATTTCGAACATGTTTATCACATTCCCTTCAGATTCTTCTATGATTCCCTCATCCTCATCCAGAAAGTTTTGGAAAGGGGGAATGACTTGCTGATCTGACTCTTTCTGTCTGTTGGGAATGTTGTTGTTTCTTCTGAGGTTTTGATTTTGGTTTTGATTTTGGTTCTTGTTCTGAGTGATAGCCATCTTTTCGACCACTTGGCATAGCTTATCCAGATTCTTTGACAATCTGTCAATATTCGGATCTGAAGTGGAGGCTATAGTGTCATCCTTGTATGTTACTCTCTTCTCAGCTCTCAGTTTTTCCCTCTTCTCTATTAGATTTGCTTCTACGTTTACTGCCCCTTTCTGCATGTCTTCCAAAGTGGTGTACTCTTTATCCCTAAGCTCATAGGCCATGTCAGCATCAAATCCCTCAGGATATTTAGCTAAGGCCATACCTTGTGGAGGTTTCATTTGCGGAGGGAGAGTGTTATAAATGCTGTTGAATCTAGTGGTGTAATCGTGTATGCTCTCTCCTGTGTTTCTCTTAAGGGACATGTACTCTGCTAGGAGCTGACGAGGGTTGGCCTTAGTTTCCCATTTATTTATGAAAGTCTGGTATAAAGCAGGTAGGTCATTAATGCTACCAGCAGGCAGGTTCTTAAACCATTTCTTCACTTCACCCCCTAAGCTCTGGGAAAAGATTCTCATTTTGATTGTTTCATCATCAATTTCCATATAATCAAAAGAATCCTCCATCTTATCTACATGTTGTTGTGCTGTTGTAGGCTCTTTAGCAGGGAAGTGTGGGATTTTTGACTGATACTCATTTGGCAAGGGTAACAAGGGTTGCGGTAAGACTAAAGGTGCATACCAAGTTGCCATGATGATGTTCTGCTGAGGCAAAGGGTTCACTTGGGCAGCTGGTATTTGGATGACCGGGATGTTTGGACCGACAGAAGTCTGCTGAGAAGATCTAGGGTGAGGAAGCCCCACGTTTTGGAGAAAATGAAGGTCAGGGGGTGTGGAAGGAGGGGTCTCACCGTCCCTGGTGCTTGGATGGTCTGCGACACTGAATGACCTAGTTCTAGGCAATCTGTTTTGAAGGTCTAGGTCGAAGAAAGGGTTTGATAGAGCTGCAAGATCCTCTGGTGCCGAATTGGCTCTATGAGTGTTGCTGGAAGTAGTTGATCTCCTACTCACAGGTGTCCTTTTAAGGATTTTCTCAGGATTATCAACTGTTTCAGGTGGGCTTGGATCAGGGAAGGCTCTTGTATGAATGGTTATGTGAGCCAGAGTGCTGTTTATAAGCCAGGCAGCTTAGCCCTACTTGTTATTTCTACTGTGGTTAATGTTGTCTTGGGAACTGGTCTCCCTGTGGAGTCTTCATTATGCTTTGGGACTGGTCTGCCAGTGGAGTCTGATGTGAAACCAAGATAATCAGCAGGCCTACTGATCACCAGTGGAGTCCTTAACGTTTAGGAACAATGGAGTCGCCAGGTGGAGGGTTTAGGATGATTCTAGGGTACACTGTCCACCACAGTGCTCACCGTCCAAAGTGTGACTTACCGTCAACCTAGCCAGAGTTCTAAGTTTCTGAGGTTGTTTGAAATGAGAAGCACTCAGAGGTCCCCAGTGGAGTCGCCATTATGTTGGGGTTCCCATGTTTTGGCCAGGTTGACAAAGACCAAAAGATGAGACAACATAGAACCACTTTCGGACCTTAGGATCTAGCCCTCCTAGGTCCAGAGAGGGATCTCTCTATGATTATCAAAGGATATATGTCTTTGAAGTTCTAAATTATGGTTTTAGGCTAGTTATAGGCTCAAGGTTACTTGTTTGATTGTTTGAGTTTGGTTGTTGAGAATCAGGAAGGAAGGTTTCATCACAAGACAAGGATGGGTGAAGAAGGAAGCTAGGCAAAGGTAGATAACTCAGGGAACATCAAGGCCGTTGGGCAATGGAGTCAAGAAAGGATTTACTTATGTTCAAGGTGTAAGCTTCAATTGGGCTAGTCATCTAGAGCATTTGGATCTCAAAGACTGATTGGTGGGATGGAACACTAAGTGATGAGAATGAAAGATGGAAAACCATCTGATTCTATCTATAGATCAGGCCAGAGGTCATTTAACTCCAGGCCTGCTTGGACAAAACCATAGGCAACACGAGGGATCTTGAAAAGGTTTATATGGAAGGGAAGGTTATGAAGAGGCAGCGACAGGCTTTACACCTCCCAATGTTCCTAACCTCTTTCAATTAAATCTTAACAAAAACATCTGAATACTGATTTTACCAACTTGCACATCAGAGAGTAGGCAATGATCATCCACTGCACTGGTTTAGTCAATTAAAAACAATATTCAGACACACATATGAGCAGAAAACATTCAAGACTGAGAGAGCTGGGATATAAGGTACCTAACAAGGGTAAATCTTATATCATGCATTCAGATGTCAGTCAGAAGAACATGAAATGAAATGGAAATAAACACAGAGATAGGAAGAACATCACCAACTGCTGTAGATCAGGATCCAATGAAAACCGCTTATCATGTTAAACACTACACCAATCAGGTACATCACTGCCCAAAGCTTTTACATTCAGCCTGAATACATCATATTTCTCAGCCTATCATACAACTGTTACACAGGAAACTTGGCTCGGGACAGAATACTTGCAGTTCGCTGATAAAACTAACAACAACTTTACAATTCATGCTCAGGGATCTTTTTAGGAGAAGAGGAAGAAGCCCCGGTAGGAAATACAATAAACGAATGTCATTAAGACATAATCGGCGGAGTGTCCACGCCCATGCTGCTTAACGGCTTGTTGCAGCGCTGTAGGTACTATGTGATCTGGTCCGGAGATTTCTGTCAGGTCATATTTTGACCTCTGGTGTTCCTTTGGAGCTCTTTCGGCGCCTGGAGCTCTGTGCTCTGCTGTTCGGCCCTGTTGAAAGGAACGAACTGGATGGAAGTCTGTATGGCCCTCCATGCTTCTTTAATGCTGCTCGGCGGTCCCCGGAGAAGTTCTGTCAATGCAATTTATTGCTTATGGGCTCGAGGAAGCATGGAGGCGCTGTAGGAAGGTGTACTTTTGGAGGAAAATGCGCTCTGATGTTAGGTAGCGCAGTAATGGCTTCCTAGTGCGCTCATTGGTCTTCAAGCAGTGCCTTACTCCTTTGACTGTATGATTAAAACATTAATCTTCAATTACGGCTCGAATCCTTCTCAGATCTTGCTTCTGCTGCTTCGCTGGCCGGCTGAAATGGCCTCTCTGTGTTGTTTCGCATCATAAAATAAACCTGTTAAGACCTGGCAGTGGTGGCGGAGAAATGCAGTGGAGGCGGTGGAAAGGCGACGGAATGATGAAAACAGTGGAGATGCAGACGGAGGAGTTAAACTTACGAACGATACGTTTGATGGTGGAGTGCAGCGTAGACCGTTAGATTTAGGTCTGGGGACAAAGATCAACGGTGGAGATTGAGTGATCGGGACTATACACAGGATGGACAAAACACATGAAATGCAACGGAAACGAGCGTTAGAGTGGGACCCAGTGGAGGCGGAGGACGATTGAACAAGGACCGTCCGATCTGGGAGAGACGAACGGTCACGATGCAATCGCAGCATCGCGATCGGAGCGCACAACATAAAAGTTTCGATTGCGATTGAGAGGGAGGACGCGATTGAGCGACAGCCGTCGGATCACGGATTGAATGGACGGACAGGATTGAATCGGGCGGAGGGGGAAAAGATTTGCGATTGGATGCAGGCCGTCCGATCTGGCGGGGAGATCAACGGTGGAGATGTAATCGGAGGCGAGACAGGAAGACTTGCGATCAGCGATTGGAGGGACAGAGCGATTGAGCGCTGGCTGTTGATCTCGGGTCTAGATCAACGGCTCACAGTCCATCGGAGGGAGAAACATGTGGTGCGAAGGGAAATGATGCGATCAGCGCTGAGCCGTTGGATCCTACAACAAACGGACGGTGGGGATTTAATCGGAGACGGAGGGAAGGGAACCAGTGATTAAGCGCTGACCGTCCGATCGGGGATCAGATTGACGGTTGAGATGCAATCGAAGGGCAGAGAAAAGGACTTGCGATCAGCGCTTGGGAGGAAGGTGCGATTAAACGTGAACCGTTGATCTGCGGGAGGAACGGACGGTCAGGATGAGATCGGAAGGTTGGCGCGATCGGGGGATCGGGGGTTGCGATGACCGTCGGATCAGAAGGGAGATGGACGGTGGAGATTTAATCGGAGGATCCCAATCAGGGGGGGCGTGATGAGTGTTGCGATTGTGATCGGAGGGGCGGGCGCGATTGAGCGCGGACCGTCGATGTGCGCGAAAAATCAACGGTGGGAGACGTGATCGGAGGATCGGGAGACAGGCTTGCGATCAATCGGAGGTCGGACGCGGAGGGTTGCGATTGCGATTGAATGGGGCAATGCGATTAGCGCTCCGCCGTCAGATCTATGATAGATCGACGGCACACAACGCATCGCGGGACTTACGTTAAAAATCAATCGCATCGGGGCTTTTGAGTTTTACAAAGGAAATAGACCCCCGCCGATGCTCCGATTGCGATTGGCCCCGGGACTTAAGCGCTTGGTCCTGGGGATGGGTCACGTGGGGAAGTGGTTGGAAAGGGGCCAGCAGGAAAGGGGCCAGGCCTTATAATAAGGTCGGAAAGTGGGTTTTGGCCCCTTTTAATGGATTTTAAAAGGTGAAGGAGGGGAACGATAGAGAAATAGAGGGGGATAATGGCCATAAAAGGGGGAAGGGTGGAAATTAAAGGGGATTTTTGGGGGAATTTGAAGGGTAAATGGGGAAATAGAAAGGGAGAAAAATGAGGGATAAAAAGAGGCTAGATGGGGGAAAAATAAAGGGGGGATGGAATCTTTGGGCATTTCTTTATCAGCAGAGGGGCTTTAAAAGGGGAATCAGCAAAGGGGAAACCATCAAAGGATGAAGGGCACAAAGAGGCTTCAAGGGGACTGTATTTTCAGGGGAAAAGCATTCCTTGAAGACTCAACAACACATTAGCCCCCTAATTGCTTGTCAAAAATTCATAGGGGGGCTAACACAGTGTTCATGATGCACTAGTGAAAATCTAGAATTTTAACCCTTCATGTCCCTTTTCTGCATTGAATTAGGCCCTGAGGATCGCCATCCTCGTCTTCTGCAACAATTTTGCTATGGGATAGCTTCAACATTAAACCACCATGAAAACCTACAACCAAACAATAAACAATTAAATAAAACCCGTTTTTTTGGGTTTAACTACTTCAGAGGGCTCGGCGAGGGGTTATGGAGCGATGCGGAGGAAAAATGTAGCAGAGGTGGAAAATCCATGGCGGGAGGCAAAACTCGGGTTTAATTCGAATTATGGCGCGAAATAATGATAGGTGGTTTTGTAGAAAACTGGAGGTGATTTTTGCATGGGGTCAAAGCGTTTTGTGGTTTTACGTAGGGTGGATGCAATACGCATCGAGGGCTGTCACATATCCTCTCAAAACCACCCATTTTGCGTTAAAATTAAGAGATGGAAGAGTTTGGGTAAAATGGACGTGAAGATGAATAATTATCATTGGATCGAGTAGATCAACGATCCAGATCTCTCCACCAGGTCACACAAATGACAAATGGTGTGAGGGGAGGGGAAAATGTGAGAAAGCACAGACCATTTGATCAGGAGGATCGATGGCTGAGATCATATCGGGGAATGGCAGAAAGAGGCAGAGGAATAGCGATAATGTAAGACAACGTAAACCGTTGGATTTGAGAGAGCCGAATCAATGGTCCATAATGTATCGGTGGGGAAGGAGAAGAGGCCGTTGGATCTAGGCCGAGGGCCTTTTATCAATAGTCGATATTTTTTAGGAGGAATCGTCGAGCGCGAGGTAAGCAATGGCTTAGGGAAGTGCGGGCCGTTAGATCAGAGGATCTATGGTCCAGATTATATCGGCAGAGGTGGACAAGAAAAAGGATTTTGGTAAGGATAAATGGGAAGTTGTGAATTCCGATGGTCGATGGGGAGAAGTGAAGTGTGATGGTCATCCGATCTGGGAGATATCAATGGTCAAGAGTCCATCAGCGGGGAAGAATCATTGAGGAAAAAGGAGACGGGAAGCAGAATCGGGGAAAGAGTGATGTGCGATCTGACAATGGGCTTGGCGTTTGGTCACAGGGCCAGGTTATATGGCGGGAAAAGGGCTAGGATTTAAGTCTACGGGGGCTTAAGGTTTTTTATATGGAATGGTCGGATTTTAAAGGCCAAAATGGGTTTTTTGAGGTTTTTGAGGGTTCCGATAGATATAAAAGGAGGTTTTAAAACTAGACAAAGAGGATTTATAAGGTTTTAAGGGAATTTCGAAGGAAATAAAGGATAAACGAGGGGAAAATGAGAGAAAAATGGGAGGAAATGAAGGACACATTTTGAAATGGAGAAAATATGAGGATTATGAGTTTGAAGGCATTTTATTTATGAATTAGCAGGGTTGTTTGAATGAAGATATCAGTGAGATGGATCCTTGGACAAGAGACACAACAAGGCTTTAAGAACTCACAGATTTGCTCCAAATTTGTTTCTTGAAGACTAATAGACTTGTTTTAGACATCATTAGTTATGACAAAATTTATAGATGGCTAACAGTGGCTCCACTTGCGGAGGACAACTTTCTCTTTTTAGGTGTCCAGAACCTTAGTTTATCAGTTTCTGGCTTTTAGCAGACCAGTGCCTCATCCATTGGGAAAAATATCTTTGTTTTCTTGTTGAAGTTCTGTGTATTTTTATAATTGTTACACCATTTTTTGGTCATCTAACCTATTATCATTAGATGGACCCAAGTACATCATGTAAGACAAATTTTACTCGAAGTAAAATTTCTTTCACTATGAAAATAACTTAGTAAATCACCTTTATTAAGTTGTTTATGGTCTAAATAGGAAACCCTATATGGAAATATTAAATAAATATATATTTCTCTTATTTTCCTCAAGAAATAATTAGTTAAACAGTAGTTTAATTAATATTTCTGGTTATATTTAACCCAAAAAAATAAATTAATTAGATAAGTCATTATTTATCTTATTATTTTCTAAAGAATAACTTTTTAAATCTTATTTAAATAATATTCTTTGTTAAATATGACTAATTTACCCCTAAATAATTAAATAAATCATTATTAATTTGATTATTACTCAACCATATCCTTAAAATGATAAATAAATCATTTATTTATTTATTATTTACAAATAAGGGGATTTGACTCAAATCAAATTCCTTTTCCCTCCAAAAAATATAATAAAATATTCCATAAAAGCTGGATCTAGATTTGGTTAATAATATTTTAATTATGCACCAATCTCTAGACTAGCTCAATATTTTGTTTTAAATAGAAGGGTTTTCCCATTAATTTGTCACCTTTTGTTGGCTAAAGATCACTCTGGATCTCAACACTTGGTCTGGATATTGATCCATAATCATAGCCATACTTTTCCATTTGTTTTCGGGTTTTCTACGCCATCAAGAGAGAGAAGTTCTAAATCTGAAGTGTTGAGGACTCAGAAGAACCAATCCCATTGAGGAGAATAGGGAACACCCTCTTGTGTTTTCCTCCCAGGTGCCATTAATAAAAACATTCATTGGATATATTCTTGTCTTTTCTATTGGATCTATGGAGTAAATCTTATTTTTCTACTATTTAATGTCTTCTAATGCATAGATCTAGATTTTTGTAGCATTTGTCTTGATCATCTAATTTCAAAGCTGAAGATATTAGCAGCCATTTATGTTGTTAGGGCTATAACTTATGCGTAGCTAAGGTGGTATTTTTGCGTACACTTCGAATCAAGATTCATACTAACAATAATTCTTCCAATGACCTACAGCATGAAATTTCTTTAAACCACATCTCTGCCTACCCAAAACTACTTGTCCTAGCATTTTTTTTTCTCTCTTGAGTGCACTTGGACTGACATCTCTTTTACATATCATTTTTGAAAATAAATAAATAAATCTATCTAATGCTACCCTTAACTCTTCCAAGAGTCTAGATTAAATAGTTGGACTCTTCATTCCCTACCTAATCTATCTATCAGCCAAGATTAAACTGTTTGACTGACTTTCATTCTCTACATTCTAGAACAGAAATTAAAACACAGACAAAAAAGGATTAAACAATCTGATTTGCTGTAGTGTATATGGCATAAGAAACCCTTTGCACATAGACTTTTATTTGCAGAAAATTAAAACAAAACTATGAAGGATTAAGATCTAAAAATAAAAAGCATCCTTCCCTTCTTTTCAGCTCTTATTTTGATCTTTTTGAGTTGTCCTCTTCTTCCTTTCCTGGTTCAAGTTTTAGCATATTAGAACCGACCTTTTCTTTTCTTTGACTCAAGTTTTGAGCTTGTTAGAGCCGTCTTTTTATTTCTTTTCTTTCGTTCATATTTTGAGCATGTTTGAACCATTCTTTCTTCTATCCTAATATGTTTTACTGATAAGCCAAGATTAATCAATTTGGAAAATCTTCTTCACGAACCTATCAGTAGTAAATTGAAATTTATCTAGTCATGATTAGGCTATATGACCAAATAACAGTGTTCCTTTAAAGTAGTGGCATTTAAGCTTGCACACTTTCATATTTTCTTTCTTTTTTGGTATGGGGCTGTACCTTTCTTCTTTTTCTAATCCGCCTTCTTTTTCTTTTATTTTATTGTTTATGTAATTTTTGTTTTTATCATGCAATGGTATGTACAATGGATGAAAAACTATGAAACTAATATTCTTGAAAGAAATAGTTTTTGAGCATCCTACCATTGACAGGACCTCCAAACACCTATTCTCCATTCAGCTCCTGCAGAAAAAATGCATTGTGGTCCCTTATAGAATAAATAATGCAGGGCCCCTTCCACATATTTTTGAATTTACCATGTTTCCCTTTCTCTTCCCTTCTGGAATCCCATTTTAGAACTACATTTCCAACTTGGAAGTCATTTTCTTTGGTCCTTCTATCAAATAATTTCTTAATTCTTTCTTGGACTACTTGTGTCCTTTTATATACTTCCTCTCTTGAGTGTTGCAAATGAATGGTCTGATTGATCCTCCTTTGCATATCATTATCTTCAGCTTGGACCTCTTGAAGGAGTTTCATGACTAGAACTCCTGGAGATGTTGGGAATACTACATCCATGCTGTAAACCAACTGATAGGGAGACATGCCGATAGACATTTTAGTAGTCAATCTATCAGCCATGAGGCATGGACAAGCTTACTATGTCAATATTTCTGATTCTGTTCCAACAATTTTTTGATGATATTAACAAGGCTTTTATTGGAGGATTCAACTAGACTGTTTCCTTGGGGGTAGTAGGCAGTAGAATGGCCTAATTTGATTTGATATTTATGGCAGAAATCTACCATCCTCTTGGACTTGAAGGCAACAACATTTTATGTGACTATATTCCCAGGACAACCAAATCTGGATAGTATGCTAGTTTCAAGGAATTTGATGATGACAGAGTCAGTATCATTCCTAGTGGGTATGACCTCTATCCATTTGGTAAAATAATTAGTGGCTGTGATGATCCATTTGTGTTGGGCTGAGGATGATGGGTGAATTTCCCCAATGAAGTCCAAGCCCCATTGTTGAAAGGGAGCCTCAACATCGATAGGCTGCAAAGGTAGTGGTAAGAATTTTCTCTTGCCATCAAATATTTGGCACTTGTGGCAAGACATGACTAACTTATGGGTGTCTGGGAAGAGGGTGGGCCAATAGTATCCAGACCTAAGGATCTTGTTTGTTGTGGTCTCCCAGTTAAGATGTCCTCCACATTCTCCCTCATGTAGCTCATGCATGATTTTTCTTGCATCAACCTCAAGTAAACATTTAAGTAAAATCCCCACAACATCTTTCCAATACAAAACTCCATATAACATACAATATTTTAAAGCCTCTTTTTGACAAATATATCTTTCATTTTTTACAAATAAGGAGGGGCATTCAGATAAAGAAACACATATATGATGTCAACATACCAAGGAGAGTTCATGAATGTTTCTTTAATGAATGTTCCTGTGCATTCTTCTATCTCTTCCAAAATATCAATCATGTTCATGTCTAAAGCTTGGAAGTTTGACTCAGCGATGAGTTTTGCTAATACCTGTCCTTTGATGAGTTTGGTGGGCCTGATCTCAAATTCATATTCTAGAATAGTGGCAATCCATTTTCCCCTTTTACCATCAGGGTCCTGACTTAGAATATCCTTGAATACAGTGTGTGGCACAAAAGCAATGATATGTGAATGTAAAATGTACACTCTAAAGTATTTTAATGCTTTTACCAGTGCTAAGGCATGTTATCCATGATATTATATTTGAGTGGAGCATCTCTCAAAGCCCTACTAAAGAAGGATATTGGATGTTCCTGCCCCATGCTATTTTTTTTCAATAATATTGCAGCTATGGTATGTTCAGATGCAAAAGAAAAGATATAGAAATATTTGGTGAAATCAAGACTAATGAGAACTAGTGTTTGAGTGAGGGCTTGTTCTACTAGTTCAAATGATTTTTTAGCTTGCATTGTCCATTTAACGCATACTTCCTTCCTAAGCATATGAGTGATGTTTCTTAATATATTAGCAAGGTTGGGGATGAACCTCATTAAAAAATTTATCTTCCCAATGAAAGATTGCAATTATTTAAGGTTTCTTGGGTGGCTGTTATTCAATATGCCATCAATCCTTTTAGGGTCTAATTTGATCCCTTCTTAAGAGATTATGTGACCAAGAATATTTCCTTCTTGGAGGCCAAAAAGTGTTTTTTTTTTATTCAAAGACAAGCCAAACCTTCTACATTTCTCAAAAAAATTTCTTAAATGGATCAAATGTTCTTCATCAGTTTTGGAGAAAAAAGTAATATAATCAAGGTAAATGATTATAAAATAGCCTATATCTTCTAATAAGGCTATTTCCATGGCCCTCTGGAAGGTGGCCCCTGCATTCATCAAACCAAATGGCATTTTGACATACATGAATGTCCCCCAAGGTGTAATAAAAGCAGTTTTATGTTGATCACTTGGGAGTACTAACACCTGATTGTAACTTGAGAACCCATCCAACAGAGATATTATTTTAGACCCAACCACCTTCTGGAGTATGTGATCCATATTCGGTAGGGGGTAATTATCTTTTAGGGAGGCTATATTTAGATTCCTAAAGTCAATACACAACCTAATTTCCCCTGTCTTCTTCCTAATAGATACTAGATTGGAAACCCATTCTGAATATCTGAGAGAAACTATGATCCCAACATCATACATTTTCCTAATCTATTTCTCTACTGAAGGTAATTAAACATGGTTTATCCTTCTTAGTTTTTGTTTGAAAGGCTTTTGATTTTCCTTAAGAGGGATTTATATTGGATGATGCTAGTATCGTAAGATTTCAGATATTTATATTCCCATGCAAACACATCTACGAATTCTTTGAAAATTTCTATGTACTTCTATTTGACATGAGCTGGGAGGGTGCTGGACAACTTTATCATTTTGGGTTCAGTGGGGTTGCTTATGTTATGTTCCTCAACTTTAGTTTCTGTAGGCTTTGTTTTCAGTTATTTGGCCACATCGTTGAAATCGAATAGCTATTCTAATGTCATAAGGCCTTTAGATATAGTATCACCTTTAAATTTTAAAACTTCAAGGTCCTTTTGGTTTGGGTTGTCAAATAAATATTCTTTAAAAAGGTGCTCAAACTAATTTATATCAACGAAAAGGGAGGGCTCTATTTCAGGGATTTGTTCCTCATTGAAACAATATTTTCATGGCTGGAAATTGGTGTTGCTGTGGAAAATTCATTCCTTGATTGAAAAAATCATTTATGTGTTTATCATTTTCAAACACTTGCCAATAATATTCATTGTCAGGCACTGCCAGTCTTTTTTTCAACTTTATATTGAATTTTTCATTTATCTGTGGTATTTGGCAGTTGCTGGCAGCAAAGGCAAGTTCATTAGCTAGATGATTTTGAGCTCTTGGTATGAAAATGGTTTCATATTTTTCAAAGGTTTTAAGGAGATCAAGGGCAGTATTTCTATATTCTCTGAGTCTGGGATTTTTGGCTGAATATTCCCCTTTGATTTTCCTGATGACTAACTCAGAATCCCCTTGGATTGATATCCTCTTAACCTCTAAGTCTTTGAGCAAATGGAAGCTAAGGATGAGGGCTTCGTATTCTACAATGTTATTTGTGCATGGGAAATATAGTTTATAGGAGTATCCCTTGTTTATGTTATGTATCCATACACCAGCCCCTGAACTGACCTTGATACAAGA
This sequence comes from Pinus albicaulis, assembly GCA_034641835.2. Taxonomy (NCBI): domain Eukaryota; kingdom Viridiplantae; phylum Streptophyta; class Pinopsida; order Pinales; family Pinaceae; genus Pinus; species Pinus albicaulis. The sequence continues at coordinate 1,389,965,207 of CM076577.1, forward strand.
GCCATCAAAGCTCATTCTCCAAAGTGGTTCTATCTCATTCTCTTTTTATTTTTGCTGCCCAAGGCTGCTGAGATTTGGGACATTTCGTGGTTGAGTGAAAGGAAAATTTAAATGTTCTGGTGCACTAATTTCTTTCTTATTTTCCTTTTCTTGTTGGGTGATTTCGTCTTAATTGAATAAGATAAAGGAATCTAAGTCTGAATGTATGAAATAGACAGGAGTGTTGTTGGGTTTGTCTTTGCTTTTCACCATGTATTTCATGAGGGATTCCCTATATGATCTTCTGGTTTGACTAAACACTGGTATGGTGGCATAGGACATATCCATTTGAAGGCTTCCCTAGAATTTGGCACCACATGATCTGGACAAAAGCATGCCATACTTTGGGGGAATGTCAGCTACCACTATATCCATCACTAGGATTTTAGTAGGAATTTGTGACAGGTTAACACACAAATCTTTGATTAAGCCCAAGAATTTTACCCTTATTGAATCAAAAGAGTATAAATCTTTATATGGTCTAGTAATTTCTAAGCCTAGGCTTTCCATTACTACTTTGGGCATAAGGTTATGTGATGCTCCAGAGTCTAGCATGGAATTGTGTAGGATCTTATCATGTATGTTTAGACTAACATAAAAGGGAGGGATAGTCCCTTCTTGGTATTTTCCTTCAATTCTAGGACAAAAAAACAGTTCTAGTTTGCCATCTGTCAAGTTTAAAGTATCAAAATCGGTGTTTATCTTCAGAGCTTTCAAAACTTGGTTTTTCTACACTTCTTGAGTTACCAGTTCAGTTAGAGGCATGCTAATTTTGATCTTGGAAATTTCACTTACGAGATTGAAAGGGAGTGTTGTTTTCGACATATTCACATATGTTTTTTCGCTTATGTTTCTTTCAGAAATTTTGGCTCGCTGAGTTTTATTAGGACTGTTAATTGGGACTGTTTTGATAGGGCCACTAGTACAAGTACTAGGGCAGATTTTCTCAACACTTTGTTGGTTGTTTTTGTCTCTATTTAGATCAGTTTTCTTGGCCATGATGTTGGTATTATTTGCTAATTTTTTAGGCTGATTTTCTGAGGTTTTTCCAACAATAGTGTTAGTGCTCTTGTCATTAGAAATTTCTGGGTTCCTTTTGCTTCTGAGATCATTTTGTCTATGAACTTCCATAATTGTGTTTTTGAATGCCAATATATAATCCTCAAACTCTTCATGATTGTGCTCATATTCTTCTAATAAGAAAAATCCATGTTCTTCCTCAGTGAGGAAGATATCATCTCTGTCATCAGATCCTATCAAGTTCACATGATTTTCTTCTTACCTATCAGTTTCCCCTTCACCCTCATGTTCTACATAGTTTTGTTGAAATGGAGGCCTAATTTGTTGGTCATTGTCTCTATGCCTATCTTGATTGGGATCTCTTCTGATATTTGAATTTATGTTTCTGTTTTGAGGGTTGGTTTGGTTTTCTATAGGAGGGGTTATTTCATTTAAATTGATCTTTTCTAGCATTCTTTCCATAACCCTCACTAGGTTGTCAATTTTGGCATCAGATGAAGAAGTAGATGCCATAGTGTCATCTTTATATGTGACTCTTTTCTCCATTCTCAACCTCGCTCTCTTCTTAATCAGATTTACTTCCACACTAAGAGCTCCCTTCTGCATGTCTTCTAAAGTTAAGGGATCCCTTTCTCTTAGCTGATAGGCCATTTCGGGATCAAATCCTTCAAGGAATTTGGCCAAAGCTAAGCCTTATGGAGGTTTCATATCTAGGGGTAGTGCGTTATAAACACTATTGAATCTAGTGCAATAATCTTGAACACTTTCCCAATTTTTCTCTTGAGGTTGTTGTAATCTGAAAGTATTTGGAGAGGGTTCTTTTTAATTTCCCATTTTTTAGTGAATTTTTGAAATAAAGAAGGGAGATCATGTATGTTATGAGGATTTAGGCCTTTGAACCATTTTTTGGCTTCTCTTCCCAAACTCTGAGCAAAAATTCTCATTTTGATGGTCTCATCTTCTATTTCCTTATAATCAAAGGCATCGTTAATCTTGTCTACGTGCTGTTGAGTAGTAGTGGGTTCATTTCCAGTGAAATGGTGAATTTTGGACTGATATTCATTCGGTAAAGGAGCCAGAGGTTGGGGTAACACTAAGGGAGCATACCATGCTTCCATGGCTAGAAATAATGGAGGATTTACAAGAGGCAGATTTATAAAAGGGACAACGGGCTGAACATGAGTGTTTTGGGTAGCAGAAGTGTGAATAGGAGTGGAAGAAACACTCAGGCTAGCAAACTAATGATGGACAGGTTTGTTACGGAAAGAGCTAAAGTGGTGTAGAAGCTGGGAATTAGGAGGAGTAGAAGGTTATGCTTCTATGCTAGAGCTCTGCTGTAGATCTGTGGGTTCAAGGTTAGCCTAATTTAAATCACTCTGAGACTTTCTTCTAAATATGTTTCTGGTATGAGATAAGTCAAAGTGAAAATATTGCAAGAGTGTGAAGATTTCAGGGACAAATGTTGCTCTTGGGATGGTCCTAACAGTGGCTAATTTTCTAGGTTTAGAAGTCTGCCACAAAATCCTTTCTGGATTGTCAACTATGTTAGGAGGATCAGGATCTGGATGGGATCTAGTGTAGATCCTCTGTGAAGCCAGATTTCAGCTTCAAAACTTGGAGAGGCTTCAAACTTCAAACTCTTTCAAAGGCTTTCCTCTCACAATGCTTTCCATAACATAAGAATAGAATTACGAATCTCCTCAAGGTTGGTTAACCCAATCCTAAAGAAGTTAGGAGTCGTAGTGGAATAATAGGCCTATTGGGGCTGGTGGAGTCACCAGGTGGAAATTTTTAGCTTTTCGAAGGTAAAATGTTTATGGTCCACCACCAATGTTTATTATGAAACCAATCTGAATTGTTTTTGGGGTTTTTCTGAGTTTCTATGTTTATTGAAGGACTTAAAAAGTATACAAGAGCTTGCTAGGCTATTATGTACTCAGTGTCCCACCGTGATCGCCAAATTGTTGGAGTGGCAATGAGGTGGAAGATTCACTAGATATTCTTTGATTTACTGAGGGTATAAAGAGTTTTAAGAGGTATTCATGAATTTATGTACTCAGAAGTCCCACTGTGATTTCCAAAATGTTGGTGTCCGGTGATTTGGCAGATTGGCATACCAAAGGACAAGGCAACATTCAAACCAAGCTTTATAGCTCTAGGATCTATCCCTCCTAGTCTTAGAGAGAGATCTCTCAATATGTTTGTAAGGATGTAGCTTGATGCTTTTAAAAGGTTGATTTTAGGATAGTTATGAAGTGCAAATTTGTTTGTTTTTTAGTTGGACATAGATGATTCAGGAATCATAGATAGAGTGTGAAAATCTACAAGCCATTGGGAAATGGAGTCATGTAGAAGTCTAAAAAGCTTCGATTTATGAATTTGGGGAATCAAAGGGAAAATATAACTTAGTAATTGGATCTATGGGATCATATAGGTGGAATGAGATGAACATCAATGATTTGGAAGGAAAAGTAAAGCTTTAACGACTGTTAAGACTCCTTAAACATGTATACCTTTCAACTGAGGGACTTGCAACACTATCTAAACATAAAGAGATATTTAATATGCAGGGCTAACCATGAATTTTACCAATATGCTTTATGCAGATAACATAAACAAGACAAACTTTCAAGTGAGACAAAGGGGAAGAGGAACACTCTAAGGAGTTAGAAAACATATAAGAAACACAACTAATTGCTTTCATAAAAGGGGGAACACGGAGGCATCTAAGAATGCAATTATAAAGACCTTCAAATATGACTATCTCAGCAAGGAACAAAGGGTAAGATAAAAAAAAATCCTCTCTACCAAGCTACATAAATAGTGTTTGAAGGATGTTTTCAGAAATATCTTTCAAGAGGCAGCAAGCAGGAAGGGCAAACCATAATTCAACCTTGACGCCAACTATTTGAACTATTCTGAAATGAACAAGCTTAAGGGCTTAAAAGCAGTCAAACTACTCAATAAAACCTTCTGCAGATGAAAACTTAAAGGCAGTGAAGAGTAAACAGGCCTAAGGTGCTTCTAGGAGACATTTCTTAGCCTAAGTTTTTTACTCCACTGCAAGCAAAGCATAATGGAACAAAGTAAAAAATAGGAAATAACATTAAAACATAGAGAGTACTTCACCAAAACCAGGCTTAGGGATCCAATGATCTAGCCTCCTTCATCAACAGAAAAGCAAATACATCCACACTTCTTCAAAACATCAATCCTTCTTCAAAGCAGTAGTCTATGTATTACTTTAGAATTCATCAAATGCCAACCTTACAATGAGAGTTCGAATAGGATTTATAGGTGAATGGGAAGGAGAGGTGACATAGATGGTTTTAATGGCTAATTAAAATAGAGGAGGAAAGCATTGAAATTCCCATTCTGTGTCATAAATATTACATTAATTTCTTGCCCATTCTAGCAGTTCTTGTAGACTTTGAGGCCTAATTGTCAGGCTGGTAATAACTCCAAAGAGTGTCTTTGTGGAGAAGTCTTCTGGTTGCTGTAGTTCTGTCTTTTCTTCTGGTACAAGTAAAATGGATAGTATGGGTTTTGAGACCACCCATACCTTTACAATAGCTGCCTTAACAGTTTAAAGAGGTTTTGTCAGCATAATAACTGTCAAGGTATCTTTGTAGGTGAAAAACAGGCTACAGTTGGCTTCAGATATTTAGATGAATTAACTTCTCTAGGCCTTCATAATTTATCATGCCATGCTTATCTCTTTTCATGATTTATTTGAACCTTTATTTGTTTAACTTTGAGTGTGATTTCATCCTTAACCTTTCGATTAAGCCTTTAATCTTTTGTCTTCTTTCATCTTTACAAATTTCTCTGGATTGTTGGTGTACATGTGGCCTTTGGAGCACTGGAGGATTTTTATTTTTTTTGACCAGTGTTCATGACGCACTGGTGAAAATCTGGAATTTTAACCCTTTATGTCCCTTTTCTGCATTGAATTAGGCCCTAAGGATCATCATCCTTGACTTCTGCAAAAAAATTTCCGTGGGATGGCTTCAACATTAAACCACCATGAAAACCTACAACTAAACAATAAAAAATTAAATAAAACTTGTGTTTTTGGGTTTAACTACTTTAGAGGGCTCAACAAGGGGTTATGGAGTGATGCGGAGGAAAAATGCAGCGGAGGTGGAAAACCCATGGAGGGAGGTGGAACCCAAGTTTAATTCAATTTATGGTGCGAAATAATGATAGGTGGTTTCGTAGAAAACCAGAGGTAGTTTTCGCGCGGGGTTAGAGAATTTTATGGTTTTATGTACGGTGGACGTGATATGCATCAGAGGCTGACATGTGTCCTCTCAAAACCACCCATTTCACATTAAAATTAAGTGATGGAAGAGTTTGGGTAAAATGGGCGCGAAGATGAATAATGACTGTTGGATCGGGTAGATCAACGGTCCAGATCTCTCTGCCAGGTTGCACAAATGAGAAATGGTGTGAGGGGAGGGGAAACTATGAGAAATTGCAGACTTTCCGATCAAGAGGATCGACGATTGAGATCATATCGAGGAATGGCAGAAAGGGGCGGAGGAATAGCGATAATGCGAGACAGCGCAAACCGTTGGATCTGAGGGAGCCAGATCAATGGTGGATATTGTTTAGGAGGAATCATTGGGCATGGGGTAAGCAATGGCTTGGGGAAGCGGGGGCCGTTAGATTTGGAGGATCTATGGTCCAGATTATATCGGTGGAGGTGGACAAGAAAAAGGAGTTTGGGAAGGATAAATGGGAAGTTGCGAAGTCCGATGGCCAATGGGGAGAAGGAAAGTGCGATGGCCATCCGATCTAGGAGAGATCGATGGTCAGGAGTCCATCGGCAGGGAAGAATCATCAGGAAAAAGGAGATGGGAAGTGGAACCGGGGAAAGAGTGATTTGTGATCTGCTAATGGGCTTGGTGTTTGCTCACAGGGTCGGGTTATATGGCATGAAAAGGGCTAAGATTTAAGCACGTGGGGGCTTAAGTCTTTTTATATGAAATGGTCAGATTTTAAAGGCTGAAATGGGTTTTTTGAGGTTTTTGAGGGTTCCGATAGATATAAAAGGAGGGTTTAAAACCAGATAAAGAGGATTTATAAGGTTTTAAGGGAATTTTGAAGGAAATAAAGGATAAATGAGGGGAAAATGAGGGGAAAATGGGGGGAAATGAAGTACACATTTTGAAATGGAGAAAGATGAGGATTATGAGTTTGAAGGTGTTTTCTTTATGAATCAGCAGGGCTATTTGAATGAAGATATCAGTGAGATGGATCCTTGGACAAGAGACACAGCAAGGCTTCAAGAACTCATAGATTTGCTCCAAATTTTTTTCTTGAAGACTAATAGACTTGTTTTAGCCATCATTAGTTATGAAAATTTTTTAGATGGCTAACAGAGTCCTTGGCCATGGTAGCTTCTCTAGCTTACGTCGCCTCCCAAACCCCTTTCCTCTACCCCCCAGCTGGTTTCGTATCCCAGTAGGTCTTGGCCACCGTGGTGTTAGCAAAAATATCTTTTGCAATACCATTTTGGTACCTCATTCCCCCTACTGGGATGGGAGCCACACACATCACCACTACAAGTTTAATTCCCCTCAGTCCCGAGGAGGCCCCACCGATTTAGGAAACAGTCGAAAACATCTCTGCAAAATAAATTCCCATTGTAAAAACGATGATTATGACTAAGAAAAATGAGAGAAGAGGAAAGAAGGTGGAAAATCCCACCACGCAACGAGAATCACCAGGTTGTTCCATATGTGACATAGTAGGACACCCGAGCCACATCTTCCCAGAGTTGGACGAATGAAAATAGATCCTTAGCTCTATAGCACACATCATGACACTGTGTTCTCATAAAAAGGAACCTGCCATGAAAATTCAGGGCAAAGCATTGTGTACCAATCACGCATGCGCTATTTGTAGCAATTATGGAAACTATACCCATCATTGCCTAAAGATCCCATGATATAGGGATGCCTTACATGACATCGAGTGATCCTATCAAGAGGATCCCTCCACCTAGTCATCTGGAGATGAACCTCACACCATCCTATACCTACAGGATGAATGACAGTCACTAGAAAGACTCCCGTTCATATTTCCCCCTCCTATCATATGCTGCACATTATGCGATGAATGTGGTTAATTCATCAAAGAACGTGTAGCCCTATATCTCATACATAGATGGTATCCTATAGAGTGTGTTTATTATGATGGTTTACGGGCAATGTAGTTCACATGCCCTTTATGTGCCAATAACCACATTTTAAAAAATTGCCACTACATCCCCTGATTTTTCTTAGTGCTAGCTATTTTGCGCTCAACCATAGTCCACCTCTCCCAAGAAGATGGCTCAGACTTAGAATCTATGAAGAGCTCAACAACCCAAAGAGATGTGATAAGAAAATCAATCCTCTTCCTATCAGATGAAAACTAACCAATTAGGGAACCCTTAGTTACCCCCAACCAATCTCTTCAACGAAAACCTACGTGTGTGTTATGTAAAATGCCCAATCATGTGGTCACCACCTGCCTTGACTTAGAAGTGCTACGATACTAGTACCCTGTCATGCCACCAACTGATCACGATGGGCACCCCATATATAGGCTATTTTTCCCAGTATTTCAATGCAATAACCGTGGACACCGTTGTACCTATATCCCACAATTTCATCCTCTAATTGATATGATTCATACATTAGAGAAGAAAGAGGATGATCTCATAAAACAGTATAGAAAGTATATCACCCCCAGGCTAGCAACCCCACACCCACACAGACGTGATGGGAAAACTGGGACGACACACCAACCAAGCATGACCCAGGTCCAACCTAGGACAACATGCAGACTATGCGACCTGATTGGCCACCGGGTCAATCAGTGCAAAGAACTGAAGCACCTAGCAAACAATTTTTGTGGAGTCTCATCTCTCCCACAGAGACTTCTCTCTAACCAAGAGAAAATCATGCATACTTATTGTCGGATTCGTTCACACCTTCATCATAGAATTAAATGTAAGCATCTCCCCAAGATAAGAGTGAAAAAAGAAATGTTAAGTCTACAATCCCCAAAAGAGCTAGACACACCCTAGCCAAACACATGGAAATGGAAGTAGAGGACCTCATATTATACCACATATCCTTTCCAAGCGTCCACATCTGGGATGAAGAGTAGTGTTGATTCCCACACAATCTACTCAGTTGGCACAGTGGTACCATGCACCATCTACTCTGGCCAAAACCATGAGCCAAAGGCATGCCCACTAATGGAATCATTTAGGAATCTCTACACCTGGCACAATTTCCACCAACAATAAATTGACTATCATAATAAGGGACCCAACCTTGCACTCTCGCAAGTACCCATCACGGAGGTTCTCCCCCCATAAAACGTTGATGACACGATACACCACATATGATTCATATAATCATTTGGAACTAGGACTTGAGATGTCCACATGACTTGGATTCCCGACCCTATTCTCGTCGTGATCAGGAGCTCAAGTCCAAGCCATGGAAAAAAAAAAAGCTCAAAATTGAAAATGTTCAAAATTGGTTAAAACCAAGATGGTTTCATAGGTCTCGTCTTCCTAATTTCAGAGCTATAAATGGTTCAAAAAATGGACACCATATGAATAAGTTATTGCACTTTTAGTGGAGTGGGTCTGGCGGAGCACGGAGGGGCCAACCCTCCTCCCATGGAACCTCATCATATGACCAGTGTGGGAGCTTAATGTTAAGAGCGCTTAAGGAGCCTAATCTCAAGTTTAATATTTAATTAAGCCTCAGTTAAGTGGATTTTAATATGGAAGAGATTCTGGAGGTGCTCCCAAATTTAGGCGAACTTCCACTTTTAGTAGAGTTAACTGGAAGTTGCCCCACATTTAGTGGAGGAAATTGGGGCAAAGTTGTTTTGGTCATAAATTTCTCATTACTCAACCTTTTGAAACGAATTTTTTTTTTTTGTTGTATTTTCTCAGAATTTTGGACTGAATGGAGTAGGTTTCAGAGCCATGGGAGCTCATTTTCAGCTTGTTTAGCTTCGGAGAAGCTTTTTGAGCCACTAGGGCCATTTTGGGTTTTGAGTTTGGTTGAGCTATGGTTAACCTTTTTTGGTGAACCAAAAGTCATTTTCGACTGTTTACTGCATTCCAGATCCATTGGAATAGTTCTTAGCTCTGTTTCAATACTTTCAGAGGCTGAAAACCTTTAGGAGAGTTTTAAGGGCCACCATGGCCATTTTGGGGTTTGAGTTGTTTTGAGTTGTGGTTATCAGTTTGAGGTGAACCAAAGCTATATTTAAGATAATTTCAACCTTATGAATCCATTGGAAGTGTTTTCAAAGGAATGTGAGGACTTATACAGCCCAAAACGTTGCAGAGAAGTTCAAAGCACCAGCAGGACATTGATGAAGAAATCACTGTTTATGGTAATCTTTCACTGTTTAATGAATTTGAAAAGGAATTATTAGGTTTTAAATGCCTTATGAATCAGTTTATATATTCATATTTTTCTATTGAGACACTTATAATCTTGTATTGCATTTGAGAGCTTTTAAAAGAAGAGGACAAGCCCATTTTGGGAGGCTTGATCCAGGAGATGTAGCCCAAGAGTTGGGGTGAACTCCTATATTATATTTCTGTTTTGTTTTGATATTATATTTCTGAATATTTTTTCTGATACCCATGTTAAGTTTCAGCAAAAAAAATTACACTTAAGATACATAAACAGTGAAAAGACATACGCCATTTGCAAGCTAAATTTCCGCATAACGTCAAGTTTAAAGCAAGATCATTTTAATTAAATATGAGTGTTTAATTCTATTATTTCTTTAGACAGAGTCTGTAAGAGGGCTAGGTAGCCTCTGGATTCATCCTTTCTTTGAAAGGTGAAATATCCAGTAAATGCCCCTACAATCTATCTCTGTATTAGAAATATGAAGTTCTCACATTTTCAGATTTAAACTTCGAGTATTTTTGCACTCATTTACATAATTGAAAATGGATACCTTGCACCCTTTTCAAGTACATTCCATTTTTATATCACGTCGTAAAAAATTAGGGCACCTTACGCTTTTGCGTTGATTTTCGCAAAATCCTAAACTTACATGTCGCCATCGAACTCCTCGATGATACCTATCCCATAGAACATCGCCTAGTAAACTAGAGCTCGTTAACAAAAGGTGATGACAGTCAGAAAGGAACTTTTGGAACACCAACGGGCATTTTTTTTAATGGGACAAAAAATATCTGTGCCATAATGACGGATGCTAAGAATAATAAAAGACCTTTAACACATAATGGATCTTGAAGTACTATCTCTGCATCTCCTTCACCAAAGCATCATTCGACCGCCACATCAACCCTTGCTCATTCACCAAGGGATAATTAGTTCAGTCCTCTGCTACGATTTCACAAAGGAATCCCTAGTGCTAAGAATGTTTGAAACCATGTGGAAAGGACCCTACATCATAAAACATTTCCTCCTCAAGGGGGCATACATCTTGACTGAACAAGAAAGGATATGCCTCAGCAACCCTGTCAACGACGTTTACCTCAAGAGATTATATCCATAAGGACCATGGAGTCTTTGCCCTAGAGTCAACATACAAAAACCAAACCATTTTAAAATTTTGACCAAAATACTTGTTACAAAACGTGCTCGAGTGTCACAATGGATTACCAACCCAAACCTTACTTTAGATTTACCGATGGAGCATCGCGATGGTCTCAAAGTTTAGTAGTAGCTGCCTAGGTTATCTATCACCCTAATCGATCACCACTCTGCATCAATGGTATGTGCATCATTTCAACAACAAACAATCAGGCAAAATATGATGCCGTTATCGGCCTTATGTGCGACACCCTCCATCAAGGCATACGCCATATGCATATCTACCTCGATTCCTAATTAGTAGTGTCGCAACTAAACCAAACATTTGAGATAGGATATCCCCACCTATTTATAAAATATTTGCATGCAAAAATATTAAGCAAACAATTTGACTACATTACATTCATACATGTACCAAGGAGTCAAAACCCAACAGATAATTGCATAGCTAAAAATATTCTAAACAGGAATGCATCTCCAATAAACCATCATACAAAAAAAAAACATAGAAAACATAGATATCCATCAGCATAACATAATCCATAAGAAAAAACAGGGGCACACCATGTAGAGCCGCAAAAATATCTCTCGAATATATATGTGTGTGTGTGTGTGTGTGTGTGTGTGTGTGTGTGTGTCTGAGTACAAAAATAATGTCTCTGACCCATCGGCTAAAAGATACACTCATATAAGTCATCAACAATAGGGGAAGCATCCTCATAATGGTTTCTTTCTCCATGTACAAAAAATAATCTAGGGTGGTGCTCCCCCAAGTGGGGCACCTGGACCCACTGCCACTCCTGGTACCACTACTGGAGCCGCCATCAATACCGATACTGCCACCCGATGTAAAACTGGTCGATAGCCCCTCTTTCAAGCCATCAAGGTCTCTAGCCATACATCCTTGAGGTCATCCAGAAAGCCTCGAGTAGGCATCCCCTAGCTCAAGCAGTCAGGTTGACCCCAAGCATCCTCAAAAATTGTTACCCGCTCGGTCAGCTTAGTAACATGAGCCTCTACCACATCTGCATGAGCTCGCTCAGCAGCAGTATTGGTGACAGCCGAGCTGCTACCCTCTCCTGAAGGGCCAGCCTCACCACTCAGTGCTCCACCCAGAGGCTAGGTAGGAGGTCCTTCCTACCCCTGAGAGCTCCTCGAGTCGCTGAATCAGCTAGTGACCAACCAACCGAGCCACAAGACGACCAACCTCACCAACATTTGCAAGAGTAACCAAAACTATGTCAGTGTCATCATAAATACACATATAAACATAAATACTCAAATAATGGAGAAAAAAACAAATATGTACCTGCTGGCCCCCAAGCATATCTAGTGGTTAGACCCATCTCTGGATCTCCCCGGAAGTCCATCCCTGCATAAGGAAAGGGCAGGAACATCTGAGGGTTGGCCTCAAACCAAGCCTCCGTGGTGGTGTTCCAGTAACGCCGCACCCTAACCTAACTCCTCGAGGCATCACAGGAGCCCACCTCCTCATACGAGGCTCCCGTGGCTCCCCAGCAGGAACTTCCACCACCGATCTCAGCAACACCACCTGCTCGTACATGATGCTGCAAAAAATGCTAGCGTAGGTAAACAAATTCGATCCATCTCGAACCTTGTAAAATTGTGCCAAAATCCCATCATAATAAAAATGGGAAAAGTCAAAAAAGTGCTCAACCCTCAACCAGTGCAAGACACCAACCTACTAACCCGATGCTCAATGCGGAGCAGACGACTCGACCAGTCACACAATGGACACCAAAGCACACACCTTGGCCAAATCTCTCACCACTACAAGGAAAAGACCCTATAGCAGATATTTTTGAGGAACCCCTTATAAAAATAACCCAGACATCCATTTCTAGTGGAGGTTACTAGAGGAGGTTGGTGGGCAAAGGTTTTTGTGGATTTTTTTCGTCCGGTGCACTTATCATCGTAAACCGTACCGATGCGTTCAAAAAGAGAAAGCACTGGCGCACAAAAAAAATTGGCACACTGGACACCATGTGCTTTGTACACACCTGCATAGGTTGTCTTATTACTGTAGCACACCAGTGCTTTGCAACTCTTCTGCATTGGTGCCTCATAAAACACCGCACCGAAACATAAACTGCCCGGTGTGGTCTTAAGGAACCGCACCGGTGCAGTCTTAAGGAACCGCACTGGTGCGCCCATAAAACCCTGCACACTAAAATAGGGTTAAATAAAAAAAAATTATGACCAAAAAATTGCATTTTTCACTTTTCTCAGTGCTCCAGAGCTCTCAAGCACAAGTTAAATTTATCCTTGTTTGAGCTACCCTGACATCGGTGCTCCCATTGCACCCATTGTACGCATTGCTGTTGTGCATTACCCACCAATCTCCAGCTTGAAGTTTGCAAAACGGTGGGCAAATTTCCTTTCAAAAATTCTATAGCCAATATGCCTCCTCGACTGCCAAATTTAGAGGTATTTTTTTATTTTTCCAATAAAGCCTTTTAGCGGATTAGAATTTCAAATAATCTTAAAATTAACCATTTAAAAGTAAAAAAAAAAATTGTTGCGCAGTGCGCTCAAGTCGTTCGGCTCGCACCAGTTCACAGTTCTACTTGTAAATTTACTAGCCACACCACAACTAGTGCTAACAGTATCCGCACTGGTTCTGGGGTGGTACCAAAGGCACACTGTATTATTTTAATTTTTTTTTAAAAGTGCAGTGCAGTCGTTTACCCGACCGCACCGTTGACCATGTGGAATAGCGACAACATGGTGCATTGACTTAAGTATCTACCCCGGGGAGGATATTTTTGTCAGCGTAAAACATTTCGAATTTGGACATGGTCAATGGTGCAGACTGGTAAACCAGTACTAATGGTATCTGCATCGGTTTCGGGGCGGTACCGAAGGTGCACTATGTTATTTTAAAATTTTAAAAAAAGTGCGGTGTGCTCGATTACCCGACCGCACCATTGACCAAGTGGAATAGTGGTAATGTGGTGCATTGACTTAAATATCTTCCCCGGGGTGGGTATATTTGATTAACGCACCACATTCTGCATTTTGACAAGGTCAACGGTGTGGCCTGGTAAAATACCGCACCATTGACTATGTAATGATGCCAGGAGGTTAGTGCACTGACCGAACTATACACCCCAAGATGTAGAGTTTAGTCAGCGCACCATACTCCTAACACTATATGTTAGCCACCTGTAAAATTTGATTATATGAAAAGGTGGCTAAATCTATTTTGAACCTTCAAGGAACAATTTTCTATAACAAAAAATTGTTGGCTCTTGAAGACTCTTGAAAGCCTCTTTTTTTGTCTTAAATCTTCACTCCTATGCCCATTCCCCATTCAGAAATCCTGCTGATTTCCAAGGTCAAAATACTACTGCAAGAACCTTTTTTCCCTTTTCCCTTTTTTTTCCAAACTAACCTCTTCTTAACCCTTTCATTTCCCATGAAAATCCCTAATTTTCATGTTTCTCTCCTTTCCCCCTCATCAAAATCCCCTTTATAAAGTCTAAGACCCCTTCTTAGCCTTATTGGAATCCCCAATTCCTTTGAAAATCCTCAAAAAAGCATTAAAATGCATATTTTCTATGTATTGGCGCCATGACCGCATACACCCATACACCTTGGCGCCATGACCGCATGCTGAGCAGTCAAGTGCTTATCTGGCTTAAATAAATATTTCACCCAAAACATTAAAAAACCTACGATATTTAGTTAAACCGTCGAATTAACATTTTATTAATTTTTTTCCACTCGTGCAAATGTGGAGCGATCTCAACTGTTGATTCAATCCATAAGATCCGACGGTGCGGAGCGCGCCTCCCTATGGACCCCCCAGCTGTGTGCTGTTTTCCCGAAATCGCATGGTTTTTATCGCACCACTCTTCGGCGGAGGGCGGTTTTTGCCCGATGTCCAGCGATTCCATTCATCGCTTGACACACGTCCCGTGTAATATTTGTAAAACCGCCGTCCATCCATCGTCCATCATGCATTAACATTCAGACCAGGATGCCCAGCGATATCGTTGTGGACCATCCGATCTGGGCCCACTGAATCAATGGTGATCGCTCGCCGAAGTTGCTCGAAGGTTAACGAAGGTGTGCGCACGATAACTAGGCCATCGTACAGCGGAAAATCAATCTCTGCCATCTATCTAATCTGCAGATCGACAGCCCACAATTCATCCCTCGATCTCTCTGTTTGACTTTCCATTTCCCAATCCCGACCGTCGATCTCTGCGCGATCGACGGCTCAGATTCATCCTTCTCCTTTGACCACCTCGTTCAATCTCGACCGTCGATATTTGCACGATCAACGGCTCAGATTTAATCCTTCTTTCACCCATTCCACGATCACTCCTGATCAACCCTGACTGTTGGATGATGCCATCCAACGACTCCAATCTCCTCGCACGCCCTCCGATGCAGTTATCCTATATACACAGGTTTTATAATAGTTTTCATGTTTTTGCAGGGTTCTTATCATTTTTTCATGATTTTCAAATAAGATTCAAAGGCAGAGGGTGATGACCATTCCTTCTTGGATTTGTCGAAGAAAATCCTCCATAGGGTGGACATGCACGTTGTTTCAGTGATTTCTCAGGCATGGATGCCTTATAAACCCTGCGCAGCCCTGCACACCAGCAAAAACACCATGAAAGGGGCACATTCAAAGATTATCAGTGCCGAAGACCAAAATGTATCAGAACAGATGATTAGAGACAGTTTCACGAGAATTACAGCTAAGACGGTTATAAAAAGCCTAATCCCCAATTTAAAACATAGTTTAAAGAATATTTTAAGGGTTTATTCGACAGGAGTGCTTCCACCACCGCAATTGAGGAAAATTGATCCCTCTAGTTACTGAAATGCCACCTGTGCCTCAAAGTATTCAATCAGAGGCCAAATTTATTGATCAGGATCATATTTTTGTCTCAAACGCAGTCGAAGAGTTACTCCTGCGGGGACTTCAACACAAAGAATGGCTATAGAGTCACTTCGACGCCAAAAAAAAGGCTAATTGAACCTTCTCCAGCTTCTAAAGGCACCTACAGCCTCACAGAAAATCAAAGGCCACCGAAAAATTAATACTAATCAAGGATCTTATCTCTAAATTGTCGGCAAAACTATATTAAAGGTTAAAGAACAGTCCAGAAGAAGATCTTTTCAATCATCAGGCTTCGAAAGGCGGAAACAGAGTTATGAAGTAGAGTTAGGAATGATTACATCCCCGCCTTATGCCTTGCCTGGTCCTCAAAGGCCAGAGATTGGATTAATTACATAATCAATGATACTTTGCCCCTGGGAAATGCTCCCACCTTCTCATTCTTCTATAAATACTTTTGTAAACAATGAGAAAATGTTGGACTCTAGACATCTGAATGCATATAATAGTTATTCTGAAGCTACTGATGCCCTGTTTGCAAATTGAAGATACAAAAGCTAATATGATAAGTTTGAAGTTGTAGAGACCCACCGGGCTTGCTGATTGTAACTGGTCTGAAACATTAAATACAAGCTACTAATTTATGGGATTCTGATTTATGTCAATGGTGATGTGTTTCCTTACTGTCAATTGTTATTTTGCTTAATGTTTTCACTTTGTTCACTTTCTCTGATAACGAGCAGCAAATATAGAGCTAGGATTTACTTTCAACAATACCCTACTCTTACTGAAAGCTTTATTGTCTATGTTTTCTTCATTTGAAAGTTCTCCTTGAAGAGTACATTAATGTAGGTTGGTTTAAAAGCACTTGCCTAATCTCAATTGCTCTTTGTCATTGTTATCTGTGGTTTTTCTTATTTTGAATATGTTGAAAGCAGGATAGTTTAAAGGCACTTACCTGATCTTAAGCTTTTCAACTGTTTTTGTAATGTTTTCTAAAGTACTTCAATGCAGGCTAATTTAAAGGCACTAACATGATCTCAGAATACTTTATGTTTCTTCTTATTGAATATGCTAAAAGCAGGGTAGTTTAAAGGCACTTACCTGATCTTAAGCTTTTCAACTGTTTTTTAATGTTTTCTAACTGAAAGTACTTCAAAGCAGGATAGTTTAAAGGCACTAACCTGATCTAAGAATACTTTATGTTTTTTCTTATTGAATATGCTGAAAGCAGGGTAGTTTAAAGGCACTTACCTGATCTTAAGCTTTTCAACTATTTTTTAATGTTTTATAATTAAAAGTACTTCAAAGCAAGCTAGTTTAAAGGTACCAACCTGGTCTTAGAATACTCTTATGTTTTTCTTTAAAGTACATGCTGAAGCAAGATAGTTTAAAAGAACTTACTTGATCTTAGGCGGTTTCACTATACCTTCATTTGTTTGTTCTTCATTTCCTATTTGTTCCATTCCATAAAATCACCTTAAGATATCCTTTGACATAAGTGACTTTCCCCATGGATCCTACTTGAACCATGCTGTCCAATTAAAATCCTCCTATGACTCCATAGCCCAATGGTTTAAAATTGTCTTTGCCTTTTCTGTCAACCAAATCATTCATTCACTTGCAAACACCTTCACCCTTCATTTTGAAACTACCTTCACCTTCATCATGTCCTTGCCCAACCAAAAAAAAAAAAAAAAAACCCACGCTCTTCATAACTAGCCTAATATCATAATTTCAGCTATTAAAGATAATATCTTTAAACTCATTCATAGAGAGAACCCTCTCTGGATTCAGGAGGGCTAGATCCTAGAATCCCAAAGTTGGTTGAAATAATGTTGCTTCTGTAATTGGACTCTGCCAATCTTGCTAATAAATTATAGATTCCTAACATTTTTGGCCACTCCACTGGGGAATGAAACCCAGAATCATCTTCATTTAAGGATAACCATAGAAAATAAGGGATTTTGGTTCAAGAATAATTGCTATATCAAACCAGTTGAGCAACTAGTCACTAACATTTCTGGTGACTCCACTGGGGACCCAAACCCTATACCTTTGTTGTGTTCTCCTACACTCTTAGACAGAGTCTGGAAAGGGCCAAGTAGCCTCCGGATCTCATCCTCTTTCAGAGGTGACATATCTGGTGAATGCCCTCACAGTCAATCTCTGGTTTGAGTTCCCTTGAAAACTTCATAAAACCTTGAGAGTAAAAGCAACATTTTCAAGAACTACCAAATCATGGTAATCATGATAAAATTATTTGAATCAGTGACAAACTAGATAAACCCTAGGATTCTCCTAAGACTTTATCCAACCTTGAAAAATCAGCTGGCTTAGCCATAAGAGTAAACTGTCTTTGTCTCATAACCATAGCTAAGTTTTGAAACATAGTTAGGATATTCTTAAAAACAACTCAACTGAAAAAATAACTCAGAAAACCTGAAAATTTTCAGATTGGTATTCAATAAACATGGTGGTGGACCATAAGACCTTTTACCTCTGAAAAGAGCTAAAAACTTCCACTTGGAAACTCCACAATCCTGAACAGATGTTAAGACTCCACTGTGAAGAACCCTTATCATTGTAATATCTTTCGAACTCAGTCACAAGACTGTAGGATTAAATTTTTTCTAAAACAAACTAGTTAACCTCTTAAATATTGTCATATCTGGTTGAGCTTTTCTTGTTTTATTTGGGTCTGAAAAGCATAGCATAGTGGCTTCTAGAAATATTCACACTAGAACCTATCCTGACCCTAATACACCTGAGGTAATTGATAACCCAGAAAGTATCCTTAGGAACTCTCCTAAGATTAATTTATCAACTGTTTTCAGATCACCCTTGAGAGCTAATTTAGTCCCTGAAAACCTTTTAGCTCTACAAAAATCTCAAGCTGACTTAGTAAATCCATTTAGAACTAGGTCTCTTGGTGATTTAGATCAGTTAGATTCTGAGTCTTCACTATCATCCCTGGACACTAGTGAACCTATTGGTAGCAGAGAAACAACACCTCCTGATTTTCATTTTCTTCACAATTTAGGTGTCTCTCATCCAAGATCAGCTCAGCAATCTATTCCTGGTCCATCCACTTCTACTCACCCTACATACATTGTCCAAACCACCCCACTTCAGCTCACTGTTCCTCTTGTGAATCCACCTCCACCACATATCATGTCAACATGGTACGCTCCTTTAGTCCTTCCTGCACCACTATTCAATCTTCCACAGGACTATCAGTCCAAAATCCCATTATATGATGCTAGCGATGCTACATCTGCATCACAACATGTGGACAAGATGAATGACTACTTTGACAGAAATGAAATTGATGATGATTCTGTCAATCTTAGATTATTTTCTCAGAGCTTAGGGGGAGAAGTGAGGAAATGGTTCAAAGGTTTAACCCCCCATAGTATTCGTGATCTACAAGCCTTCCATCAAACATTCTTAAACAAATGGGAAGTAAAGAAAAACCCTCTCCAAGTCCTTTATAAGAATCTCCATAGAGACACTGGGGAAAGTGTGCAAGATTATTGCACCAGATTCAATAGTGTGTATAATGCACTTTCCCCAGAACTAGAACCCCCACAAGGTTTAGCTTTAAACAAGTTTCCTGAAGGGTTTGACCTTGAGATGGCCTATCAGCTGAGAGAAAGAGATTTTGCAACTCTTGAAGATATGAAAAAGGGTGCTCTTTCTGTGGAAGTCAACTTGATGGAGAAAAGAGCAAGAATGAAAATTGAAAAGAGAGTGTCCTTTAGAGAAAAAAATTCCCCTTCTACTTCCAACTCAAAAATGGAAAAAATGATGGAGGAGATGATGAAGAAAATGAGCATCCTTGAGAGAGCACAAGCAAGTCAAAACCAAAATTCTCCTCAAAACAAGAACCAGAATCAAAATTTTAGAAGGAACCAACCTCCAAATAGACCTAGGGAAGATGATCAACAGATCACTCCTCCCTTTCATCAAAATTATATAAGTGAGGTTGAGGAAACAGAGGAGATAACAGAGGAAGATGATATCAACATGTTGGGAGTAGATAATGATGACTTTGAGATTCATTTTGATAGGGAAAAAATTTTTCATACCCTTTATGATGAAAACAAAGATGATAATGAAAGTTATTTTCAGGACATGGAAAATGTCATCATAGAACCTCAAAAAGAAAATGACCTTAGAAGAAAAACCAGTCAACAAACTCCCAACACCAAAACCTCCGACAAATCTTCATAAAACAACACTACAACCAAGCCTAAAATTTTCAAACAAAAGGATAAAACAGTAGCTGCGAATTATGATAGAGATAAAGAGAAAGGCACTCAAAACAAAGAAAAACTGAGTGCAGACATTAGTACTACTAACACTTCAGCTAGTACTCCTGTGAAAACAATTGTTTCAAGTGTAAATAGAACACAATAGCTAGTTGATGTAGCTGATAAAGGGACAACTAATAAGGCTGAGACAAGTTCATCAAAGAACCAGATTCTTTTCAGCCTAGAGCAGAAAATTTCAAAGATCAGAATCTATGTTCCCCTGACTGAGTTAGCTGCCCAGAATGTATATAGGACCCAAATTTTGAAGGCCTTAAATATTGAGGATAATAATGACACATTCAATCTTAATGATGACCAACCAGAGCTCATTTTTGGTCCTAATATTGAAGGTATATATCAAGAGGGACCTGTACCTCCCTTTTATGTGAGTTTAAATGTTCATGACAAGATCCTGCATAATGCTATGCATGACTCTGGAGCCTCACACAACCTTATGCCAAAGGTGATAATGGAAAGGATAGGATTAGAGATAACCAGACCTTATAAGGATTTATATTCTTTTGATTCCAATAGAGTGAAGTGCCTTGGCCTGATCAAAGACCTTTGTGTGAATTTGACCCAAATCCCAGCTAAGTGCATGGTGATGGATGTTGTGGTGGCTGATATGCCTCCTAAGTATGGCATGTTGTTGTCAAGATCATGGGGTGCCAAACTGTAAGGTTCCATACAGATGGATGGGACATATTCCACTATCCCTATTTTTGGCCAGCTCAGAAGACTGTACAGAGAGTCACACATGAAATTCATGGTCAGTAGCCCAGAAGAGCATGAAAATTCCCCCATTTATTCTATCCATACTAACCTAGATTCGTTTATATTTTACAATAATGAAGCCACAAAACAGTCAGAGCCAAAACACAGTGACTCAGATAAATAGTTAGAAACCCCAAAGCTAGAAATAAATGCGATTCTAGACATGGAAGAAAATGAGAGAGAAATTTTGGAACAACGTGTTGAAACAACGGACGAGAGTGAAAAAATCCAATATGGCAAACAACAAACTGCCCCTCACGCTTAGCTCCATGACAATCCTGACGAACGAGACCCAGCACGACATATTGTGGATTTCAGAATAGAACATAATGATGAAACACCTAGTGAACAAGTCACTTTAACAGGATTAATGGCTGATAGGGAGGAAGAGAAACACGACTCAGAAGTGTCAAAATAGTCTGATGCGTTTGAAGACAATAACCAAGACGAAACCGAAAATATTCCTCTGTGGAGTATGTATTTTGATGGGTCATGCACTAAGAGAAATGCTGGTGTAGGCGTCTGGATTACCAACACTGAAAAAAACCACACAAAAAGCATTTCTTGCAAATTAAAATTTCAGTGTTTCAATAACATAGCAGAATATGAATCCCTTTTCTTAGGCTTGCATCTATTAAAAAATTTAGGAGCCACAAGAATTAATGTGTATGGGGATTCAGAACTAGTCATTAAGCAAGTCAATGGGGAATATAACGCAAATCATCCTAGACTTAGAGCTTACCAAAATGATGTCATGGACCTTTTAAAAACTTTTGAGGAGTCCAAATTTTTTTTTTCCAAGAAAAAGAAATATCGCTGCCCATAATTTAGCTTTTGCGGCTAGAACATGCTTAACGCCATTTGAAACCAAGGAATGTACAGCTCAAATTAGTTTAGACCATCTGTGCCAGATAATGAAAAGTATGGGCAGGTCTTTTAGGGTGACAAACAGATAGAGGATTTTCTGTTGGGAAGGAACGAATTTGAATCATCTGATTCAGATTCTAAATCCGATGAGAATTGCCTACACGAAATGTCCCCTAGGAAATAAAAACCATCTGGTCCCATAGAAATCAACATGTTAAGAAATAAACTTGAAACTCATACTGAAGAACACAAGGACATAGAAAACGAAGACATTGAGGTATTGTCATCAAAGGATAATAACATACCTAGGTGGCTAGCACCATTATAACACCTCTTTGATTTTAACGACGTAGCAAAGAAGCCCACCGTAGAGTACACAGAGTATGAGGTCGAAGAATGCAACATTGGCACCGAGAATCAGCCTAAAATGATTAAATTAGCTAGGTCCTTGCCACCGGACATGAAAAGGAAATAAGTTAACCTGTTTAAATAGTTTTTCGATGTGTTTGCCTAGAGCTATGAAGACTTGAAAGCCTACGATACATAAATCATCCAGCACAAGATCCCTTTAAGCAAAAAATGCGTAGGATTAATCCAATACAACTGCGTCTAGTGGAAAAGGAAATCAAGAAAATGTATGAGGTAGGAATCATTGTGCCTGTGAGGTTTTCAGACTGGGTTTCTAACCTTGTAGCCGTGAGGAAAAAGACAAGAGAAATCATATTGTGCATTGACTTCAAAAACCTTAACAGAGCCTCCCTAAAAGACAATTACCCTTTACCCAAAATGGAACACATTCTACAAAGGGTAGTTGGTTCAAAGAGGATTTCTCTGTTAGATGGTTTTTCAGGGTATAACCAGGTTTTAGTACTCCCAGAAGACCAACTCAAGACAAATTTCACCACTCCTTGGGGCACTTTCATGTATGTGAAAATTCCTTTTGGATTAATGAATGCTGGGGCCACTTTCCAAAGGGCCATGGACATTGCATTTTCAGAGGAGATAGGGCACTTCATTGTAATTTACCTTGATGACATAACATTTTATTCCAAATCCAATGAAGAGCATCTAAAACATTTAAGAAAGGTCCTTGAAAAGTGTAGAAGATTTGGGTTATCTTTAAATCCCAAAAAGACAGTGTTTGGCCTTCAGGAAGGTAAACTCCTTGGCCATATCATATCAGAAGAAGGGATTAAATTAGACCCAAATAGAGTTGAGGGAATACTACAGATTAGCCAACCAAGTAACATAAAATAATTGCAGTCCTTTATTGGAAAGATTAACTTCTTGAGGAGGTTTATTCCCAACTTATCAGAGCTCCTTAGAAACATGACTAATATGCTCAAGAATGAAGTAGGAGTGAAGTGGAATGTAGAAACCAAAAAATCCTTCAAATTGGTAAAACATGCACTCACTCGGACACCAGTCCTAATCAGCCCAGATTTTTCAAAAGAGTTCCTTATTTTCTCCTTTTCCTCAGAACATACTGTGGCTGCAGTCCTGTTGCAGAAAAATTCAGAGGGGCAGGAACAACCCATTTCTTTTTTCAGCAAGGCTTTAAGGGATGCACCCTTGAAATATAACATAATGGAAAAACATGCCTATGCTTTGGTAAAGGCCTTAAAGGACTTCAGGGTGTATATTCTACATTCCCATATCATTGCCTATGTACCTAATATAGTGGTAAAAGACATCTTGTCACAAGACCTAGATGGAAAGAGAGGTAAATGGATTGCTGCTATATTAGAGTATGATTTGGAAATCAGACCAACCAAATTATTAAAGGTCAGGGCTTAGCTCAATTTATGGCTGAATATAATCTACAAGCCCTTGAAATTAACATGGTAGATACCTTGGATGAACAGGAAGAATTGCCTGCTCCCACTGTTAAAGAATATTTTCAAAACTCACCTTGGTACAATGATATCTTGTATGTTCTTACAAATCTTAATGCTCCTTCTGATTTATCAAAAACAAAGGCAATGTTTTTAAAGTTGAAATCTAGGAACTATTGTGTTTTAAATGAATTTTTATATTGGAGAAACTCTGATGGTTTATTACTTAAATGTTTGCCTGAAGTTGATGCAAAAAGGATCAAATATGAATTCCATGAAGGAGATTGTGGAGGCCATCTTTACTAGAAAACCACAGCTAATAAAATCCTTAGAGCTGGCTATTACTGGCCCACCCTTTTTCAGGATGTCCATAAAATGATAGTTGCTTGTCACAAATGCCAAATTTTTGAAGGCAAAAGAAAACTTCTTCCTTTACCATTACAATCTATCACTGTTGAAGCTCCTTTTCAATAGTGGGGCCTAGATTTTATAGGGGAAATCCATCCTGCTTCATTTTCCAAACACAAATGGATTCTCATAGCCACTGACTACTTCACAAAATGGATTGAAGCCATCCCTTCTAGGAATGCCACAGATTCTGTCATTATAAACTTCCTTGAGGACCATATCTTGTCTAGATTCGGATGCCCTAGGAAGATTATTACTGATAATGCTGCTGCTTTTTGTTCTAAAAAGATGATTCAGTTTTGTCATAGGTATCAGATTACACTCGGTCATTCTACTGCTTACTACCCTCAAGGTAATGGGCTAGCAGAATCATCAAATAAAATTTTGGTGACCATCATCAAGAAGCTGCTTGAAGAGAACAAAAAATCATGGCATAACAAGTTGGTGCATGCTTTGTGGGTGGACAGATTGACCACAAAAAATTCCATTGGAATTTTCCCTTACCAGCTTGTTTATGGAGCTGATGCAGTGTTTCCTACCAGCCTAGGTGTACCAGTAATAAAATTGATCCAAGAAATACAGTCAGAAGAGGACAACATGATTAGGAGGATTAGTCAGACAACACATCTCCAGCAGGCAAGGGAAGAGGTTTACAATAGGGCTCAGAAGGTGCAAGAAAACATAAAGAAGTTGTTCGACAAAAGAAAAAAGGCTTGTGTTTTCAACATTGGAGATAAGGTACTCAAATGGGATTCCAAAAGAGAGGATAAGGGTAAACATGGTAAATTTGATAATTTGTGGGAAGGTCCTTACATCATCCAGTCCACCATTGGTCGTAATGCCTTTTTTATACAAGAGTTAGATGGCACAGATATTTTTGGGGGTCTTGTCAATGGTAGGATGCTTAAACATTACTTCTCTTGTTCCTTGACCTTTTTTTTGAAAAGTCTTCTTTTCCTTTTTCCATTATAAATATCTCATCCACCATTGCATTCAAAGTTAGAAAAATCAAAATTACAAAAACAATAAATAGAAAATAAAAGAGGGCAGATTAATAAAACAATAAAGGTACAGCCCCATACCAAAAAAGAGAAACAAATCTGAAAGTGTGCAAGCTTAAGTGCCACTCCTACAAAACACACTTCTAGTTAGTCAAACAACCTAATCTTGACTAATTAGTTTTAAATTTTCTGCTGATAGGATAGTGAATTTGATTTGCCCAAAATGTTTAATCTTGGCTTATCAGTAGATAGATTAGGATATAAATGAAAGGTTCAAACATGTTCAAAATCTGAATCAAAGTTTCCAAGTAAGAGATGACTCAAATTTGTTTTATTTTTTGAGTCAAAAAGATGTAAATATGGTTCTAATTAACTCAAAATCTGAACCAGAGAATAAATAAGGAATAGCTCAAAAAGAGTCAAAACAGAGCTGTAACAGGATGAAGGCCATAATGAGAAATTTTCAGATCCTAAGCCTTCCATTTTGACTTAATTTTTCTGCAAAATAATGTCTATGTGCAGCTTGTTTTTATGCCATAGAGCACAGCAAGTCAAATAGCTTAATCTTGACTTATATTTTTTTAAATTTTTGTTGTAGAATTAGAGAATAAGATCTGTTGGACAGTTTAATCCCAACAGATGGTAGAATAGGTAGAGAAGCATTTGAACTCAACTGTTTAATCTGAGTTCAGGGAGAAAGAAGGAGTAGAAATAGATTATATTTCCTTCTTTCAAAGGAATAAAATGTTGTGAATAGAGTTTACCAATCCAATTGCACTCTAATGAAGAAAAAATGTTAGATTTGTGGGATTGGGTAGGTAGAAAGTTGTATTGATGACAATCCATTGTTTTCATGGTTGCTAATGTGTTTTTAGAAGATCATCGTAGAAAAAGAAGAACAGCCCAATGGATTAGGCACAGATCAGCCTCCCAGAGAAAGTACAATGGATGAGGCAACTAATCAGCCTCCCAGAGAATGCAAGTCTGAAGTTATTGATGCCTTCAAGAAGGCACCATCCCCAAGTGGAGCCACTGTTAGCCACTTGTAAAATTTGATTATATCAAAAGGTGGCTAAATCTGTTTTGAGCCTTCAAGGAACAATTTTCTATAAAAAAAAACTGTTGGCTCTTGAAGACTCTTGAAAGCCTCTTGTTTCTATCTTAAATATTCACTCCTATGCCCATTCCCCATTCAGAAATCCTGCTGATTTCCAAGGTCAAAATACTACTGCAAGACCCTTTTTTCCCCTTTTCCTTTTTTTTCCAAACTAACCTCTTCTTAACCCTTTCATTTCCCATGAAAATCCCTAATTTTCATGTTTCTCTCCTTTCCCCCTCATCAAAATCCCCTTTATAAAGTCTAAGACCCCTTCTTAGCCTTATCGGAATCCCCAATTCCTTTGAAAATCCTCAAAAAAGCATTAAAATGCATATTTTCTATGTATTGGGCTTAAGCCCCCTTGGGCTAAGCCCCTAGCCTTTCTACCCATACACCCTGGCACCGTGACTACGCGCTGAGCAGTCGGGTGCTTATCTAGTTTAAATAAATATTTCACCCAAAACATTAAAAATCCTCTGATATTTAGTTAAACTGTCGAATTAAAATTTTATTAAAATTTTTTCCACCCGTGGAAATGTGGAGCGATATCGACCGTCGATTCAATCCATAAGATTCGACGGTGCGGAGTGCACCTCCCTGTGGACCCCCCAGTCGTGTGTCGTTTTCCCAAAACCGCGTGGTTTTTATTGCACCACTCATTGACGGAGGGCGGTTTTTGCCCGATGGCCAGCGATTCCATACATCACTTGACACGCGTCCCGTGTACTATTTGTAAAACCGCTGTCCATCCGTCGTCCATCACGCATTAACGTTAGGACCAGGACGCCCAACAATATTGATGTGGACCATCCGATCTGGGCCCACTGAATCAACGGTGATCACTCACTAAAGTTGCTCGATGGTTAACGAAGGTGCGCGCACGATAACTGGGCCATCGTACAGCGACAAATAAATCTCCGCCATCGATCTTATCTGCAGATCGACGGCCCACAATTCATCGCCCGATCTCTCCGTTTCACTTCCCATTGCCCAATCCCGACCGTCGATCTCTGTGCGATCAACAACTCAGATTCATCCTTCTCCTCTAATTGCCTCATTCAATCTCGACCGTTGATCTCTGCATGATCGACAACTCAGATTTAATCCTTCTTTCACCCATTCCATGATCTCTCCCAATCAACCCTAACCGTTGGATGATGCCATCCAACGGCTCCGATCTCCTCGCACGCCCTCCGATGCAGTTAACCTATATACGCATGTTTTATAATATTTTTTGTGTTTTTGCAGGGTTCTTATCATTTTTTCGTGATGTTCAAAGAAGATTCAGAGGCAGAGGGTGACGACCCTCCCGTCTTCGATTCATCGAAGAAAATCCTCCACAGGGTGGACATGCACGTTGTTTCAGTGATTTCTCAGGCATGGATGCCTTATAAACCCTGCCCAGCCCTGCACACCATCAAAAACACCATGAAAGGGGCACATTCAAAGAGTATCAGTGCCGAAGACCAAAATGTATCAGAACAGAGGATTAAAGATAGTTTCATGGGAATTACGACTAAAGCGGTTATCAAAAGCCTAATCCCCGATTTAAAACACAGTTTAAAGAATATTTTAAGGGTTTATTCAACAAGAGCACTTCCACCACAACAATTGAGGAAAATTGATCCCTCTAGTTACAGAAATGCCACCTATGCCTCAAAGTATTCAATCAGAGGCCGAATTTATTGATCAGGATCAAATTTTTGTCTCAAACGCAGCTAAAGAGTTACTCCTGCGGGGACTTCAACGCAAAGAATGGCTACAGAGTTACTTAGATGGCAAAACAGAGGCTAATTGAACCTTCTCCGGCTTCTTAAGGCTCCTACAGCCTCACAGAAAATCAAAGGCCACCGAACAATTAATACTAATCAAGGATCTTATCTCTAAATTGTCGGAAAAACTATCTTAAAGGTTAAAGAACAATCCAGAAGAAGATATTTTCAATCATCAGGCTTTGAAAGGCGGAAATAGAGTTATGAAGCAGAGTTAGGAATGATTACAACCCCACCTTATGCCTTTCCTAGTCCTCAAAGGCCAGAGATTGGATTAATTACATAATCAATGATACTTGGCCCCTGGGAAATCCTCCCACCTTCTCATTCTTCTATAAATACTTCTGTAAACAATGAGAAAATGTTGGTCTTTGGACATCTGAATGCATGTAATAGTTATTCTGAAGCTACTGATGCCCTGTTTGCAACTTGAAGATACATAAGCTGATATGAGAAGTTGAAGTTGTAGAGACCCACCGGGCTTGTTTATTGTAACTGGTTTGAAACATCAAATACAAGCTACTGATTTATGGGATCCTAATTTATGTCAATGGTGATGTGTTTCCTTACTGTCAATTGTTATTTTGCTTAATGTTTTCACTCTATTCACTTTCTCTGATAAAGAGCAGCAAATATAGAGCTAGGATTTACTTTCAACAGTACCCTACTCTTACTAAAAGCTTTATTGTCTATGTTTTCTTCATTTGAAAGTTCTCCTTGAAGAGTACATTAATGCATGTCAGTTTAAAAGAACTTGCCTGATCTCAATTTCTCTTTGTCATTGTTATCTGTGGTTTTTCCTATTTTGAATATGCTGAAAGAAGGATAGTTTAAAGGCACTTACCTGATCTTAAGCTTTTCAACTGTTTTTGTAATGTTTTCTAAATTACTTCAATGTAGGCTAGTTTAAAGGCACTAACCTGATCTCAGAATACTTTATGTTTTTTCTTATTGAATATGCTGAAAGCAGGGTAGTTTAAAGGCACTTACCTGATCTTAAGATTTTCAACTGTTTTTTAATGTTTTCTAACTGAAAGTACTTCAAAGCAAGCTAGTTTAAAGGCAATAACCTGATCTCAGAATACTTTATGTTTGTTCTTATTGAATATGCAGAAAGCAGGGTAGTTTAAAGGAACTTACTTGATCTTAAGCTTTTCAACTGTTTTTTAATTTTTTCTAACTGAAAGTACTTCAAAGCAGGCTAGTTTAAAGGTACCAACCTGATCTCAGAATACTCTTATGTTTTTCTTTAAAGTACATGCTGAAGCAAGATAGTTTAAAAGAACTTACTTGATCTTAGGCGGTTTCACTATACCTTCATTTTTTTGTTCTTCATTTCCTATTTGTTCCATTCCATAAAATCACCTTAAGATATCCTTTGACATAAGTGACTTGCCCCATGGATCCTTCTTGAACCCTGCTGTCCAATTAAAATCTTCCTATGACTCCATAGCCCAATGGGTTAAAACTGTCTTTGCCTTTTCTGTCAACCAAATCATTCCTTCACTTGCAAACACCTTGACCCTTCATTTTGAAACTACCTTCACCTTCATCATGTCCTTGCCCAACCAAAACAAACAAAACAAAACCCAAGATCTTCATAACTAGCCTAATATCATAATTTTAGCTATTAAAGATCATATCTTTAAACTCATTCATAGAGATATCCCTCTCTAGATTCAGGAGGGCTAGATCCTAGAATCCCAAAGTTGGTTGAAATAATGTTGCTTCTGTAATTGGACTCTGCCCATATTTCTAATAAATTACAGATTCCTAACACTATACATAGTCAACGGTGTGCTAAAAATTTTCAGGAGCATCGTCGCTGGTGCGTTGAATATTATCTGGAGCATCGCCACCGGTGCGCTCCATAAAAGGACGCATCGAGACTAGTGCATGCTTGTTTTTTTTGCGCATCGACAGTTTTTTTTTTCCAAAAGAAATTATATATGTATATTTCTAAATACATGTCTCATTTAATAAAAAATTGTATTTAATATGTCAATCATTGAGAGACATGAAAGGAGAGAAGAGGTGGAACAATAGCAACAACAGGTGGACCAATATAACATGGTTTGCTTGTGGGAGGCACAAGAGAGGGAGAGATATGCGTACCCTTGCCCTATTACAGCAGCTACCCAGGGGCTCCTAAGGTAGGTAGGCCTCCTAAGTCCTCAAGTTCTATGACAACGCTACTTCCCTAAAGGGCCATGGTTTGTTTCTGAGACATCTTATCCATAGGTGGAATTCCCACTGACAGGCTTTCTGGGTCGGTCATAACCAGTGGTACATGCCCAATGAGGAGGACATATATTTCATTACAGGGCTATCGAGGAGAGGGGTGGATTTTCCCTCATTCCCAAAGGTTCCAGTTGGCTATGCAGCAGGGAGTCAGTTAGTGTACTCCAAGAGATACATTAGTGTGGATATAATCTCTCCTTCATATTTTCAGGTCTCTAGAGATCAGTTACATATTAGTGCATTTGGTAGTTAGGAGGTCAGGTGCCTCTCACTTCTCATTTCAACCTTTTGACAAAACACTAGTGATGGGAAACACATTAGTTTCTCGCTTCTATATTATGTTGATTCTTTAGTACAGGAGCCACGACTTGTCAGGTGGTTTTCCATTTTTTTGCGGTAGTTCTATATAGCCTTAGATAGATGTCGTGCTCATGCACAAGGGAGGGTCAAATTCCCTTTTTCTTCAAAGATTTTTATTTTTTATTTTTTGAGAGGTTTCCAAAGATGATGCCTACTTTTGTTCGACAGCCTCATAGGCCGATTTTGGAGGCATGGATGCACATGTGGGGACAAATGATGCCCAAGAGGGGTGAGGCTGAGTTTTCCGTGAGGATATCGCATGATGCACTGGAGTTTCTAGCCAATGTGATGAGCATCCCTTTTTTATGGTCCCTTTCCCTTATGCTGGTTTGGAGTGGCGAGGGTGTGCCAACATCCTCTTCACAAATGATGAGCTGTTGGATGATAGAGGTAATATTACTATTTTATTTAAATTTATTCTAACATGTTCTTTAACTTGTTTTTACTAAGAGCAGCAAACATTGGTTTTGAGCCGAAGAGCTGAAGGGTTTCGCCGAGACGTGGTTGCAGTTTGCTGCGTGTTTGAAGGAACTCAATGGCGGATGCTTACTGGAGAGTTAGCCGCTCGTTTGGGCTTCCAGCTCCGGCCAAGCGCGCTCGTGGTGATCTCCCGCCGTCAGGAATCTCTGGCGGCTGAGATATTTCTGGTTATTTACCTGATGTGGGAGGTTGATCATATCTGCGGGAATCCAACGCCCCTGGAGCTCTGGATTCGCGCGTTCGAAATGGGAGTCTTGAAAACGGAGACGCGATGGCATCTAGGGTTTATCAGATTTCAAGCTTCCATGTCGCCGACCTGGGCTCGCTCTGCGCGGATAGATCAAGCAGCTTTGGACTGCTAACTTCTTCCATCAATGCAGAACAACATGCATTCCAAGCCGCTCTAGACAGCAGCGTAGACAGAACCCAGAGTACCCGCTGCCTCTCGTCTCAGATTTGCAGAGGAAAGCAGAAGCCTGATCTCTCTGCCTTGTTTCAGATCCAGATCTTACTCCTTTCTGGCAAAACGCTGCTACAATGGGTGAGCTCTTCGGATCTAGTGCAGGACCTCAAGCAAATCCTGCAATATAAGCTGGGGATTCCCTATGCATCTCAACGACTCCTCCACGAAGGTAAACAACTTGAAGATCTTTACCCCCTTTCTTTTTACGACATTAAGAGAAATTCTACCATCATTTTTACCCTTCGTTTGCGAGGGGGAGCTATTGGACAATCATCTACAGCTGCGGCTTTTTCATACAAAGATGTTGTCCATGCTCAGATACCTAAGAAAATAGACCCACCAGCTCAGGCTCCAAAACCCTTTTTGGTGGAAAAACTGGAGGAAACCCCCACTGTTGAAGTAATGCATCCAACGCTGGATGAGCAAATACAAAAGTTTGCAGAGCATGCCATTATTTGCAGGTTTAATGGGCTATGGCCACGCACAGCAGACCTCTACCAATGGATTCACTCTAACTGGACAAACAATTGCAGGATTCTACTCTGCTCTAAGGGTTTCTTCATTGTAGTGTTTGCTTTCAGTGAGGACTACCAAAAAGCATTAACTGACGGCCCAAGGTGTTGGGGCTCAGCGGGGTTATTCCTCACCCCCTGGTTCCCAGATTTCGACCCCTCTACAGCAGTCATCACCAAGCTCCCGATCTGGGTCAGACTTCCTAATCTCCCGGCGCATCTATGGCACTTCGCTGTATTCCAAGGGATCGGCAATACTCTAGGCCGCTTTCTGGCTACAGACCCCTCTAGAGGGGAACAGGGCATATACACCTACGCCAGAATCTGTGCAGAAATAGACATGAGCAAAGGACTACCAGATCAGATTAACCTCAAAATTGGAGATTTCCATTGGACTCAGACCCTGGATTACGAGAACACAGCCTTCCGATGCCGGAATTGCCATCACACAAGGCACCTTCAGAGCTCTTGTCCCTCGAGGACTGCCCAAAAGAAGAAAGCCAATCTTAAGCTGAAATCCAAAAGCTGGAAACCTCATGATCCTCCCCCCATGGATGATTTTGATCTCAGCTCAGATGAAGAGGAAGGGGATGCGGAAGGAATGGACGCAAAGCCGGCACAGGATCCGCCTTCGGCTTGTCCTGAGGATTCTAATGCTCCACCAAACTCACAGAAAAGAGCTCATGAGTCCTCTCCCTCGGATTCAGACAAGGATACCTCTCCGTCAGCCCCGCTCAGTTTGCAAATCATGCCAGCTCAGCAGAATCAGCTTGGCTGGGTCAAAGTTGGTAAAAAGAAAGGAAAAAAATGCCGAATAGTTGATTCTACCCACGCTAGGTAGACTCCCCTGTTCAGCTCTTGTTTCTCTGTTTTTGTTACTTGTTGCTTAGCACTGCTCTCTTTTTGTTCTCACTTAGGGGCCGAGGTGGATAGTTCATCCTTTCCGGCTGCCCATTCTCTTGCTTCTCTTGGATGTAATCTCATATTGTACCATACGTTCTCTTAATAGAATTAGTTTTACGGAGAAAAAAAAAAAACTTGTTTTTACTAAATTGTGTAATGAAATTGTCTAATTATTGTTGTGTACTTGTATATATTTTACAAACATTGGGTCTTTTGATGGCGAGGACATGCCGACACTACTAGATGATCTAGGTGTGGATCCTGATGATGATCAGGGCATGCTAGATGCCAAGGATCATCATGAGGCCGGTCCAGAGAGACCTGCTCCTACTGGTGCACCGGTACTGCCTTTTGCTAGGCAAGGTCGACTTGATAGAAGATACAAGATGGATTTGGGTGACCAACTCACTGTATTGATTTTTGAGGCAGGCATTAGGCCCGCTAAAATGAGAGACATACAAGCCGATGGTAGGTTGTTCCATATGTGGAGAGGCATGCCGCATGACATGTACAACTTGATTTGACATGTCGTAGGAGCTATGAACTTAGTTACGCGACTAAGGAGGACCATTGCACGTTATAGGCATGCTTGAGACACAACACGTGATTGACAGTCCGCGAGCAGCGACTCAACATCTAATGATCATTCACCTCGTCTCGCACCAGAGTAGTAGCCTCTGCTAGCATCAAGCAATAGTCATCATGGAGAGCAGACTGGACCATGGGCCATGTCCAGTCAGCAATCTGTAGCATCCAGCAGTACTCATGATCATGAGAAGGCTGGACCATCGACCATCAAGGCTACGCCATTGACTAAGCAAGCCTCTACTAGCACTGCTATTGATGATGTACCACCATCCAATCCATGAAATTTATATTATAGTTGTATATTTTTTACATATTCAGTTAGTTCAAGGCTACACCATTGACTAAGCAAGCCTCTACTAGCACTGCTATTGATGATGTACCACCATCCAATCCATGAAATTTATATTATATTTGTATATTTTTGACATATTCAGTTAGTTATATATATATATAGATAGATATATGGATATGGTCCATGTATTTTATGTTCATGTTGTAGTTCTAATTAATTTACATGCTGGTGATCATCATGATGTGTATATTGTTAGGTCATGTTAGATATGTTCATTTAATGTGCAGCTTGCAGATAGATGTGTATGTAATAGCAGTTATTTCACATGGGATGTATACTTGATGTTTGTGTTGTGATGATGTTAATATATAATGTTAATTGTGTTTTGTTAGATTATCATGATCACGATGATGTTAGATATTTTGAGTGTGTTTTTTAGTCAAATATGATGTTTGTACGATGGTTATCATGAAAGTGATGTTTATTAATTAATTTAATATTAAATGATCATGTTATTGTAAAATTGTAATATTTGTAATTATAATTGTATGTAAAATTATAAAATTGTAATTGTAATGGTATATATGTAAATTTGTAAAATTTTAATTGTAAGTGAAATTCTAAAAATGTAATTGTAGTTCTAATTTTAATTGTACTTGTATGTAAAATATTTGTAAGATTTTAATTGTATTAATGTGAAATGATTTTATTAAAAATTTTAAATATGTAAACTTATAAATTTTAAATAATTGTAAAATAATAAATCTAGAATAATATGAATTATTGTAACATAATAAAGTTTAGAAAATAATGCAAATAAATTCATGTACTTTGGAATTATCATTATTTTATTATGATCTTACATACAAAAAAAGAAATTTATACAGTACACCATTGTTTTTGAGATCAAAATAATTGCAAATTATCAAGTGAAATATCGTTTTTAACATTAACACAATGCAAATTACCAATTCAATCAAAATACATATTATAATGTTTCGAAAAACCCATCTTAAAAAGTATAAATATTGATTAAATAACACATGTGCCATATCACTCTCGGTTCTCATGATCACCCTCATTATCTTCCACCTTGCATGGCATGATAACACTATTGTTCTCAAAATTATGTTTTGATCTAGTTTATGTGTCAATACGAACCACCAATCCCTATCCAACACATTTGGGTTAAAAAAAAATGGTTGTAGTGTTTGGGGAAAACATAAGGCTCCTTATCTTCATCCCACATATTTCTAGAGTTGATACATATCAGCCTACTATCACGATATTCCTTTACATTATTCCAATCAAAGGTGTCCCACCACTTGCACTTAAAAATAACACTTTGGAAAGAAGAGAAATCCACTTCAATGATCTGTTGTATCTTTCCGACATAACCTAACGTCCCTAGTACTAGGTTTTGATAATGGTGACTAGATTGACTAGATTGAACGAACTCAACTTCCACTCCACAGTCTTGTGTGATGTTTCCAACATCGGAATTTTCTGTGCGAAAATGGTGTCCATATGCCCACATAGATAGGAACAAATGTACCTATTATAAAAAAGTTAAAAAAATAAGAGTTTCATGTGTATTATAATAAACCAACAGTTAAAATATGAAATATATATGTCTTATAAGTATCAACTTTACGTATAAATTAAAAATATTATCACCAAGTTGCTAATGATGATGATGCTTAATTTCCACTAAGACCAAACATTGGTCTATCAGACCTATAATTTTCTTAGTTCTTAATTGTCTGGCTTCTTGTCTTTCTTGGCGAGATTAGTGTTGTAGCTTTCTTTTTCTTCTCTACAGTCTTCCAACTTTGTAATATCCCAAATCTGGAATGGCTAGCAATCCATGGCTGGAAAACGCATTTCCCAGAAATGGGGGCAGCAGGATTTGAAACCAGGACCTGGATGCCTTATATAAATTTTATCTAAGAATGAAATCCAAGAGATGGCTCCAAAGAAATCCTTCTAAGGTGGTTAAACAGATCTACCACACTTATATGTCCTTAGAAAAATCCCAGTGAGGGACTGCAGCAATGTATGAACATACAAATGGAAAAAAAGCGTTATTTTACTGAGCCATGGCACATGAAGAAGTAAATAGCTGATCAATGAATAATATATCAGCAAATGTGTACAATGATTTGAGGTTTCAATCACTCAAACATGGAAATGAAAGCCTCAACAAGACAAGCACATGAAATGTGACAATACACTACTATGTGATTATGCCCTAGCTATGACTGCGCAGTTATAAATGGAGACTGCAACATACAAAATGTAAATACAATGATATATCAATATCAGTTCAAATAAGGAGGGGGAGAAATCTCTCAACCCCTGAAAACACTAATACAACACTAATACACAATCCTTAGAAGGATTGGCTGCAATACACATGAAGTTGGAAAATCTGCAGAAATGTCAGAGTTGCTGGGAAACAGCTACAACTCAAACTAATACAATATAGAGATGGATGAATATAATATCCAAGCTCTAGAAAACCTCCTCTAATGGATTTCCTAGTACAAGACTGATCCTAATACTGGAAATCTTTCCCTCCAAAATGTCGGTGCAACCTGTCACTGTAGATGCACTCTAGAATAACGCATTCAAGGCACTGGACTACGTTGTCTATGATGGGAGATAGTGGCCTTGGTGCCAAGATGTGAAAAATAGCTCTGAAATCCCTTTAAATGACCTCCCGGAGCAAGAGAAACTCCCTCCTCGGAAAGACAAGCCAAAGTGAAGAGTTTTGGAACCCTCCACTGCAATGCCCCAACAACACTGCATTATACTTGAGAAGAGATAACACAGTATCTGAAGAATGGCTTTCGCCTTGATCCAAGATGTTAGGAAGATGAAGTGTAATCCTCCAAGAGACCTCTCAAGAAGGAGAGGAAATCGTAAACATGAATCACTCGTGCTAAGCAGCACTGCAACTCTGCTGAACAACTGGAGTGTGCAATTTGTCTGAATAGACAAATAATCAAATGATCCAAGATGTCTCTCTATGGTTGCCTCCTCCTCTTCTTATACAAGTGAATTCTTCTTGGCCATGGACCCCGGAAATTATGGTTTCATCCACAAGGAATATTTCTCCCTCCAAAACTGCGATGTCTTCTCATGCAAGCTACACCTCTTTAGGCAGCGCTGTTGACTTGGTCAAACTTGACCTTGTCCTCATGCATTTGCCCCTTTTCACACTAGAAGGTGCAAAATAAAGCTGCTCTATGGATCCTTTTCACACTATGAAGGATATTATTCCTACTCATGGGCCTTTTACCCATTTTATTCACCTCCTATATGCAATAATCAAAAATTAATGTTCCAATTTTCTTCATGAAAAATTGGGAACATTACAGTCCTCCCCTCTCAAAGATTGCTTGTCCTCAAGCAAGTGTAAGGATAGACTAAGTTCATTTTGTCTCCTCTCCCTGTAGCATCCCTGTATGATGATCTCCTCCAAGGAAATTGATGCTATCTCATCAATCAAATCTCCACAATGCTCCTCCTCAACATGTAAGTCAGCTATCAAGCTATCATCATGTGAAAGTGAAATGCTCAAGAGGATAACAAAGTGATGTCTAGAGGTCCTTCCTTAAGTGAGCCAAAACTAAATAAAAAAATTTAAATTGTACTTATCTTCTGCTCAAATCTGCTCTGCCTTTGTACTTGATACTTCTGTCTTGTAGCTGTTGCTTTACCTGCTCGTGAATTGCTTGAATCTCTGAAGTAAATTCTTCACCTTCAACACTTCTCAATTTTGCTTTTCCCAAATTTCTCAATTCAGAAACTCCTCTTGGATGCACCCCATAAACAATATGGAATGGAATCTATCCCATACTTCTGTTTGGTGAATCATTGTATGCATATTCTACCTGTGGTAAGATATTATCCCATTGCTTAGCATGTTCTCCTGCAAGACTTCTCAAAATATTACCTAAACTTTTGTTTACTACCTCAGCCTATCCATCAGTCTGAGGATGATAAGCTGAGCTGAAACTCAGATTAGTACTGAGCTTCTTCCACAATTTCCTCCAAAAATGAC
Organism: Pinus albicaulis; assembly: GCA_034641835.2. Taxonomy (NCBI): domain Eukaryota; kingdom Viridiplantae; phylum Streptophyta; class Pinopsida; order Pinales; family Pinaceae; genus Pinus; species Pinus albicaulis. Next base: position 1,390,002,727 of record CM076577.1, read on the forward strand.
CAACAAACCTGGTATCTCTATCAGAAACAATGCTTTTAGGAAACCCATGTAATCTAACAATTTCTTTAAAAAACAAATTAGCAACATGAGTAGCATCACTGGTTTTATAACATGGAATGAAATGTGCCATCTTTGAAAATATATCAACAACAAAAAAAATTGTATCATTCTCTCTCTGTGTCTTAGTCAGTCCTAAAAAAAAATCCATACTTACCATATCCCAAGGCCTGTCTGGAATAGGCAATGGAATGTACAAACCTGCATTCTATATTCTTCCTTTAGCATACAGACAAATTTTACAATTCTTCACATACTTTTCCACTCCATATCTCATTTTTTGCCAATAGTAAAAATGACTCAGCTGCTCATAAGTTTTATCAGTACCAAAATGTCTAGCATGTCCACCACTATGCTTCTCTCTGATGATATTTTCTCTCATGGAACATTTTGGTATACATAATTGATTTCTCTTGAACAACAAACCCTCTTGCAAGAAATAATCCAACCATTGACAATATCTTGCTCCACTCAAACAGTCCACTAAATCTTCAATTTTGGGTAAAGGAAATCTATGCCTGATTATTATCTTGTTGATTTCTCTTGAATCAGTGCACATTCTCTAGCCTCCACCTTTCTTCGGGCTCAGCACTATAGGTACTGCACAAGGACTCAAACTTTCTCGAACCAAACCTTTGTCAATCAATTCCTGCACTTTCTTTCTGTTTTCTTCATTTTCTGTTGGAGTCATTCTGTAAGCTGCTTTGTTTGGCAGATTTGATCCTGGAATCAAATCTATCTAATGGCTAATTTTTTTTACAGGTGGTAACTCATTAGGAAAATCATCCACAATTATATCACAATAATTCTCCAACATTTCTTGAATTTCAATTATCAAATCAGAATTTTTTGTAGAAGTAAGTACTACTTTAGGTTTGCAAAATAAAGCAAAATTTAGCTCTTCTTCTTCAATCTGCTGCAAGTATTCCTTCCCACTCAGCAACAAAGCGTTTAGATCAGACTTTTTTCTTGATGCTTCTCTTTCTTCCATTGGAAACAATGTTTGATACATACCATCCTTGAAAAAATTGTAAGTGTTTCGCTTACCATCATGCACTGCTCCTCTGTCATATTGCCAAGGTATACCCAGTAGTATGTGACACACATCCATAGGCATCACATCAGAAATTACTTTATCTTTGTAGCTGCCCATCTGCAACTCTATCTCACACTGTTCTTTCACAATCAATTGATGGCCCTTCTAAATCCATGACACCTTGTAGGGTGTTGGATGTTCCCTTATCTTCAACTTCAACTTCTCTATCACCTTTGTAGAGACCAGATTGTTTGTGCTGCCACTATCAATGACTAATTGACAACATTTCCCTTTAACTTTTCATACACTCCTGAACAAATTTTTCCTCTATGTTGGTTCAGCAACTTCCTTTTCTTGCTTCAACAAAACTTTGTTAACAACCAAAGACTGTCCCTTCTCTGGAAAAATTTATCTTTCTGCTTCAGGAAACTTTGCTGCTTCTTCAGTCTGAGTAAAAATTAAATTTCTCTGACTTGTACCCACATTCTCTTTCTTTGGGCACTCAAAGTCTCTATGTCCCAATTTGTTACATTGGTAACATCTTACCTCTCTTCCTCTACTTCTGCCTCCTCTTCCTCTGTAGGAATCTCTTCTGCCACTTGCATCACCGTCTACGTGTGCATGCTGAGGTGAGCTGTTGCTATCTCCATCCTTTGGTGCTGTAGATCTCCCTCTACCACCTTGACTTCCCTTTTCTTGGAAAGTACCTCTTCCTTTGGCAGACTGCTTTCTCAGTAGTTTCTCTTCAGCTTTCAAGGCCATTTGATAAGCCTCTTCAACTGACTTAGGAGAAAAATTACTGATTTAATCTTGGATCTCCAATCTGAGATCGTTTACATACCTAGCAATCTTCTCTGTTGTGTCCTGGATCTGTCCAAATCTTATGCTCACTCTGTAGAATTCTTCTGTGTACTCTTTCACAGTCATTAGTATTTGTTTAAGATTTTGCATTTGTCTAAACAATGTAAGCTGATAATCACTAGGCAAGAATTTACCTTTTAGTTTTGCCACCATTCTGCTCCAAATTTTGATTGGTTGTTTGCCAGCTCTCCTTCTCTCTGCTTTCACTCCATCCCACCAAAGTGCTGCATGTCCCTTTAATCTTGTGACTACAAATTTGAATATGTTGTCTTCAGCCATATCTTCATAATCAAAAAATTTATTCATCTCATTGATCTAGTCTATCAACTCTTCTGGATTCAATCCTCCTGCAAAAGCTGATACTTCAAGTCTAGGCTTGGATGTAGATCCTAAAACTGTCTTAAAGAATCTCATCTCAGGATTAAGCTCAACATCTCCTCCTTCTTCTTCTTCAGCTTTAGGTTCACTGACATCTTCAGGATCCCTTGGTTGTCCCACTTCAATTTATTACAATCTATCTTGTTTTTGCTGCATAGTCACCAGTACCTCTGCATTAGCCAATGGCCTACCTCTTCTTCTACTAGCAGCACCTCTACCAATTCGGACAGACATGCTGGATTTCTTCTTCTAACTCTGGGAAGTCTACCCAATCTCTAGTAAATGCTTTTAAGTCGGCTCCGATACCACTAATGACGGCGGTGATGGTGCAGGCATTAAGGAGAGCCTTTCAAATTTTCTCACAATGGTTTCTAACTCTAGAGGAGTCAGATTCAATTCTTCATTTTCATTTTCATTCATCAAATTTCCAAAATTTGATTAATGAAATAACAACAACTTTAAAAAGTTACTTAGACTATGTCAGCTCCTTTCAAGATGTTATAAATATTTGATTCCAAATTCAATTAAAAAAAAAAAAACCCAACTCAAAATCCTTTTGAGGCCTAATGCTTTGGAATTTGAAAAGAAAGGTAATCTTCATCATAGTATAATATTAATGTTATACCCGTTTAACAAAATCGAACTTCAGACTTGAAATATTAACCATTGAATCTCAAGCTTGAAAATTAAGCAAATAACATTAAAAATATTGGGTTTGTTTTTAATTGGTCCATGCATCCGTTGTCAAACAAATAGCTTCCAAAACTAAACAAATTTCAATTTGTTCAGGATGTTGGTTCATACCTCTTCTAGCACTGTTAATCAACTTCAAAGTCACACTTCAAAGTCACATCTTCAAACTGAAATCCACCTCTGCATTAAGACTGATTCAAAACATCATTCCGGCAAATAGATAATTCTACCTCTGCATTAATTATCATTTTAGAAAATAGAATATACTTCCTCTGCGTTAAGACTGAATCAACAATTTTCATTCCAACAAAAAAAAATGAATCGGCTGCAATTTCATCAATGATATGATATGAATTAGCACAACATAATTTGATTCCAATCGATGCCATTTAAACAACCATAGTTCAACACCAATTTATTATTGTTGCAATGAGTCTCAATGGAATTCGATTCCAACAAACATATGTTTTAATACATATTCAAAATTCAGAGAATTAATTCACTACGTCAAAGGAAATTTCACTCCTGCATTAAGACTCTGGTTCATTAGTAGTAGAGATTCTTTGTTTGGCAACTTTTCAGGCCAGAATCGTATCGATTCCTGCCAATCGAACCCCACAAATCTGTAAAAACTCTTATCGATCTCATAATTTATCTTTGATATAAAACCTCTTCACACAATAAAATGTGTATTACCTTGATTAGAAAGGACGTGGAATAATAAGAAATTTGCAAACATAATGAAGTATTCATATAGAGTCTGCATTGCAGTCAAATTAATATTGAACTGTATAATTCAAGAATTTGAAAAAATCAAATCTTCTTCTAAAAAAATACCACATCAATTCGATTGCCCTCAATTTATACAAAAATATCAAAACCAAAAAAATTTCGAAGATAAAAGATCTCCGGGGATTTCCAGTATGAAAAAATAATTTAGAACTTTGTAATATTTATTAGTTCCAATCCTCACAATAATTCCTCATGGCCAACTCCACCTTTCTCCATTACAAAGATTCTAATTTATAGTTTTATTAAAAACAAAGACCTCCTCAATTTAGGATCAAATTTCCTAAATTGATACAAAATCCTACTTGCCCAAATATCTTCATAAAATATATCAACTGCAGCCTAGGTATTCTCAACAATCTCACACTTATTCAAACCACTTATCTCTAAATAATCTCCTAATTTATTACAAAAATAATAATATTAAATTGTTTGAAGAATTAAATCCTCTCATTAAACATTGAATTTCAACCATAAGTGAATGAATTTTAACTGAGCTAGCCACAACATGTGAACAATCTTTCACATTGCTGGCTAGACTCTAATTCCCCTGCATCATATATCTCCTCCTCAAAGCCCATCCAAAAATACCCCTCCATGATGGTGTGGTATGATCCCATAGAACAAGTGGGGCTGAAAAGTAAATCCTCCCGAGCTACTTGTAGTAACTCCTCCTTGAGCTTGGAAGCTCTAGGAAAGAAGATCCTACCATAATAGAAGATGATCCTCTCTCCAACTGAATATTCCTCCAAGTGCAATTTTCCATCCAAGATAATGTAAGTAAAAATATTCTTGGAATACTCCACCAACAGCTGGGAGCTCCAATATGGATCTAACCTCCATAGTAACAGTGCTGATGATCTCTCATGAAGAGCACCTTTCATATGGTCACCATCTGCTTTGACATCTCCCATGCCAAAGATACAAGTTGGAAGGCTTATGTTCTTCCTCTGTTGCTTCTTCCACAACGCAAGATCTGAAATGGAAGTGGGTACTGATGATGTTGAGAGAATGCTCTCTCTCTCCTTGAGTCTACCCCAGACTCCCAATGTTGTATCAAGCTCTCTCCAGGTCTCCAACCTCCTGAAATCAATGATTGGTGCCCCAACATGTGAAGCATCCATCTTCCTCTGTTGATGTATTGGTCTCCCCGGCAAAATGTCTCCATGAAATGAGACATAATCATCAAGAGATGACTGCATATATGAAGAGATAAATCTCTCCATGCTTCCACTATGCAATCCAATCACCTCCTCGGGTGTATCACCCTCCATCGATGAATAGGGATGTGTAATCCTCATCTCATGATGTTGGGTCTTATCCCCATTTATTCCTTGTGTCCTCATGGTTTCACACCTCCTAAAAAATGGCACAGATAGAACATAAGTTGTGCCTTGATCTATACACATGAGATCCTGGGAACCTCCTTTCAAAGATGCAAGCATCCCTCTATTTGGACCAAAAGCTCCTCTTTCATTTGCATGAGGCACTAGATCAACTCCAGATCTAACAACGTTTTTGCAATCAATATCTACAAAATGAGCGGGAAACCTCCCAATGATTTGATCCCTCTTTGAAAAAGAGACCCCCAAGCTCCTTTGCTCAAAAGTGTGAGAAGGAATTTTCTCCTCTGGCAAAGTATGGTGCAAGTTTTCAACCTCCCTCATGGTTTTCTGAAATGGCATGGTTTTTTTATGCAAAGGTTTGGTTTGAGTTTTCTCATTCAGCTCCTCCATGTGTTTCTCATGAATCCCTCTATCAAATCTTTTCACTAAGGCTTTAGTGAAATTTCCATAATATGAAACCAGGCATAAGCCTTACCTCTCAAATGCAGCGCTGCAACTTTGATGGCTTCATCCTCTGGTATTTGATGCTACTGCAAGGAGGTCTCTAACTTTTCAACCCAAGCTTTGGCTAAACATACAGGTGAACCCTCAAAGGTAGATTGATGGAATCTATATTCTTGTTCTTTTCCATTAACCTTCATCTTGCAAAACTCTTGAAAAATGAGATGATCCTGGTATTTCTGAGTTTGAGACTCATACTCCTCCAAGAAATCACTAAGGGTTTCCCTCCAAGATGTTAGTCATTAGTATTTTTTACCTGTTATTGATGACTAGTTTCCTTAGCTGAGTTTTCTAGAAGCTAACCTCAAACTATCAATTTTTCATATAGAAAACACCCCAAAATAATTTTTGTCCTCCTACCCCTTCATGTCAGTCTATGATGAGAACAATCTCTAATTTTCAAGACCTATCTCGCTTCAGCAAAGTCTCATTGTTTATAGTTGTCATAGCTGTGATTATCTGCTATCATTTACCCTTGTTTCTAATGCCACTCATTATCCAAAGGTTGAAAAAGTGTTTGCTACTCTATCCATGATCATCTTGTCATATGAAAATCTGATCATGCCTAAGAAAACACTCAAAATCTGTGAAAATTGTCCCTAGGTTAGATAGTGGTGTTTAAGGAGTTTTTCCTTGGCTAAGATATCCTAGGCCAAAAAGCCTCTGTCTAGTACCATTAAACCATTAATATTCCCTAGTTTGCAAAACAAGCCTTGATCTATCCATACATCACACACCACTAAGAGGTTACTTTGTCTTATTTCAGAAGAAGTTCAACAAAGATCCAAATAAGGAAAATATGAGGATGTTCACTGTCTCAAGAAATATGCTTAGATCAGGAAAAATCTCCATGAAACACCAAATGAGCTCTCCAAGGTTCAAAAACATCTGTTTTTACATCTCTGCAAGGGTGTAATTGAATGATGATCAATGTGCACATAAGAACAAAAAGACAAATTCAAACAAGTCTCTCATGTTGAAGGGATTTTCCATCAATAAAGCAAATGAAGTGCAGTGAGGACACAACAACTAATATATATGGTTTTAAATCCAAAGTCTACCTGAAGAACAGAGATCATTCTTCAAGTCACATGAATACAAAAGACTGAGTGATGCTGATCAACAGTGCTCCATAATCTCCTCCAAAATAAGTGCTTCATAATCTTTTCAAAGGCCATCATCATGTAGGGCGTAAGAAGACAACTGCTTCTTATGTTACCTTGAACCTGGGTTTTGAAAATTAGTCAAAGGAAATTTCAATATACCTCTGAAAACACAGTCAACGGAAAAGATAGCTCAATCATATCAAGCAACAAACACTCTCCATATACAAATCACATTTCTTTTGGTCTTGTGTTCACAATGATATTTTACAAAAGGATATATACATCTCAGACAAGGCCTCATAAAACAAGAGGTCATGAGTTTAAAGTGATTTTAGCAATGATAAATGTCAAATTCCACTTTTTTTCCTATTGGAATTCTTCAAACAAACATACAGAGCAGGGCACAGTGTTGAAATAGATGAAGATTTTGTGTTTAATATGACCTCCTTGAAAGAGCAGAGGGTTAGAAACAAATGATGAAACCTCCTTCATATAAAAGCAGAGGGTAAAAGACACATTTTTGTGACCTCCTTCACTAATAAGCAAAGGGTCAACATATTTTTAATTAGCTTTAGGAGTTGTTTTGCGCCACCTCCTCCAAAGATGATTAAAGAATGCATAGAAGGGTTTAAAATGTTGTGTTTGATAAAATTTCTGCTGGTGAGACCAGTTGAGAAATAGTGGTGAAACAAATAAGAGTTCATAGATTGAATGAACTTTTTCATATCACAAGAAAAAGGTTGACATGCTGGTGTTAAAGGCCTCTGATCTTATGTTTATGAAAACCTCCTTCAAAGGAAAAATCAGAGGTTATAATTTTGATTAAAACAACCTCATCTAAATGTCCAAAGATGTAAACCATGCTCTGTTTAAAATGACTTCTGCAAACTAATATAAAGAGACAATCCATCCAGATGGTTTTATAAGAAGGGTATATTTCGTTTAGACAGATCTATCCTAGTCTATCTAACTACTTCTTCGAGGTAAATAGAGGGCTAACACTTGGGTTACAGCTACTATGAATCTGCTCATTCATAAGGATAAAAACGTGACCATCTTTGGTAAACAAGCAGAAGATCCAATCATATGATAAGACCTCCTTCATTTCATAAAAAAGTAGAGTTGCATATTTGTTTTCAAGAGGCTGCAACAGTGGTGTTTTATGAGCCTCTTTCAGATGATATACTAGGTCACTGTTTTGGACATACCATTATAATCTATCTAAAAACCTCCTCCAAAAGGATAGACAAATGTTATAGCTAAAATTACAGAAGAAAATCCTATAGGGAATAAAATGATTTGCACAAGGAAAAGGAGAATGTTATGGCATGTTCAAATGGAAATGAAGAACCATCGACTCAGTTACTGGATATGAATCTATGGTGTGATGTACAAGATGACAAGCAGGCTACATACAACTTGATGCATATTGATTCTGAAATTGAGATTGAATCTGGAGACAAAGTGGGAGAAGAATGCTATTCAGACATAAAACTATGTTCAGTTGAGAATGAATTAATTATTGGGATTTTTAAGGAGGATCCAATTCTTGAGAATGGGGATTCTATACTTGGAGACAGAGATGAAACAATTATGAATAGTTTTTACAATTTCTCACTAACTGACATTTGCCCACCAGAAGCTGACCTTGAATTTTTTGGGAATGAGAAAGAAGATAAAATGGCTGCAGCCTAATGGAGTATGGTTGGTCCAACATTGGCAACTATGAAGATGTTGACAGACTTCTTAGAAACTGTGAATCTACAGTTGGGCATGCAATGAATAGGAAAGAACAGAGATTTCAAAGAAAGAAACCTAGTTATTTTCAAGAAAACCCTCTTTGTCAAAAATTACAGAGAAACAGTAATTAAGGGAGGAAATGATTTTTATCAGTTTAAAAGGAGTCTCTTAAATAGTGATGTAAATGAAAATAGTGATTGAGGGGGAAATAATTTTAGTGTCAAAGAAAAAAGAGACCTAAATCAGTGTCAAATGGGCCCTTATGTTGGATAAGGAATAGATCTTAGTTTAGCGAGGAGACTCATTATTCCAGGTTAAAAGCTTGTACTACATGAAACACGGAATCATTGTTTAAAAAACTAGTACCTTGTGAAAGTTTAAACCTGTTTTTCAAGTACATAAAGATCATACAGTCTATAAAGAGAAGAAAGAGTTTGTTTTGAAGGCTTCTTACCCAGTGACAGGGAGACTACTTTTTTTGAGAAACAGTGATCATCAAAGAGGAACAGTGATTAATCAAGGGAGAAACATAGTGATTCTCAAGAGTGCCTTCTTTATTTAAAAAATAGAGAAAGGGAGTGATTAAGAAAGAGTTTTGATCATTTTATAAGGGTTTTTCTCACCTCTTAAATAGTGATTTCAAAAAGGCTAGTGATTAAGGGGAAAGAGTTTTTGTGTCAAAAACAAAAGGGGACTTGTCTTCAAAAACCACAAATAGATATTATTCAAGGCCTCTTTTCTCAAAACACAGTGGTGGAGAAGTAAATTTGTTTTCATTTAACAAATACTTGTTTTCCAACTAAAGAGAAAATCAATGCTCAAAGAAGGGGTGTATTTTTTAGTACATTTCAAGGTTTTGTTTTGGTAAGTCAGTGAAGGGTATCAAAAAGCGAGAATGCCTCCAAAGAAGGATAGCAGGAGTGGATATCACAATAGGTTTGAGCCTTTGACAACTCAAGAAGTAAATGAATCCCCTTCAATTCTTTTTAACTTCCATGAGGTCGGTTGCCTTGATGTTTTCCAAAAGGTCCAGGAGGTCACTAGTTACCCTCCCTTAACAAAAATGTTCACCCTGAGGCTGCAAGGAAAGCATGTCCATCTAGCAAGTCTGGACTTCAAACTCACTCCTAGGGCTATCCCCAAAGCAAATAACATCCCCTATATAGGAGAAAAGTGGTTCAAACAAGCATACCTAGATCTGAATCACTATAAACCCTTTCTAAAACAAGACCATCAAGATGATTTCTAAGACATTTTCCCTTTTTCTCACTTATTGAGAAGCTATGCCCCCCTTATGAAAGTAATCATGAAGTATTTCACATGTGAAGGGAGGTTTTCCTGGATTTATGCCTATCACATTAGGCTTCTTATGCATTTCACAAGAACTCAGTTGTTGAACCTACCTTTCTTCCCCTATCGAAGCTGTTAGCACCTAATTTGAACCTCAGGCTGAAGGAAGGTAAATCAGGGTAGACTCAAACCACGCTCAACCTTGTAGCTAGCCCTACAAGGTCAAGAGAGGGCTCTCTCCATGGAAAATGTTCAATGAAATATAACTGCAAATTGATTTTAGGCTAGGTATAGTAGCTCGAAATGTTTTATCAATTTTCCGGGTTGTATGGATCAGATGGGGCTAGGCAGTTTGAATCTGGGGAATTAAATTAGAGATACAGGGTATTCTATGGGGTAAGGTAGGCAGGGATTTTAACAACTTGTTTGAAATGATGATGGAGTGTTTAAGACTGATGAGGAGCTGAAAAGGGCATAGGAGATGGATCCTCTTCAAACATCAGAAAACATAAAGTATTGAATGATTTTCCCAAGGCAGAGCATTATATAATGGATTCTACCTATCTATCTTGAAAACATCCAAACAGAAATATGAATGAATGAATGGAAAACATAACAATTAACAAATGATCACAAAGGAAAGAACAATGCTAAAATCCATACCACCGGGATCCCATAAATCAGTGTTGCATTTCTTTATTAATTCCCTGCCAAAATATTACAAAATGGAGCGTAGAGCGTCCTCAAATGATTTCAACTTATTCCACCCTTTATCCCCCCCTCCACAAATGATTGAAAAACTACATTAAATAGATCAGTTTCAAGAGGGGCAGATCCACAGAAGGAGGAGTTGTTTCACCTGCCCAGAAACTAAAATCTGAATATAGGAAAGAGACCAATAGAATGCCTCTAAAAGAAAGAAAAAACAATACATTTTGACCATCTGGAGGATTTTCTCTTACAGTTACTCAAACAGAGAAGAAGAAAGACAAATCTGGGACTGATTCTCTTCTTTTATCATTGCTTCCATTCCATGGTAAACATTGTAATGATCTCTGTGTTTCATAATAGCTCGCAGCCCAAAACATAATGTATTTTCCTTTAATCTTGAAGAAAAACCATTTTGCCGAAGAAAATTCCTTTGCAACCGACTAAAATCACATTGACCCTTTTAACAAAAAAATCCATTTTTATATTGTAAAGAGCGAAAGGAAGGATGGTGGGCCCAAATTGCAATCGCAAATCACATTGGAAGGGGGAAAGGGTCCATTTCATAATGGAGCGATGTGATGGGAGAGAAAATTCCTTTAAATAAATTAAAATGGAAATAAGGTTTTAACACAGGGAAAATCCCCTTCGTTTGGAACGGGCGGAAGGCTTTATGGTGGGACCGGGGGATATCGCATCGGCGGGATGGAGTGGAGCGGGACCAAAATGCTAGTGGGACAATCGTGCAATGCGACGAATGACATGTGATTAATTGTGTTGATGGGTTGGGAGAAAACATTTCGGCGAATGTTGTGATGAATATTGTGATCACGCAATGCAACGAAGAACTATCTCATCGATAGAAGGGAATATGTAGGGTTAACGTTGCGGGAAATGTGCGATGAAGGCTTGAGATCGCGTGATGTGATGAAGAACTATCGCATCGGAGGAAGGGGAGTGATTGCATCGGATTTTAAGTGCTGGTGGAGAATACTATGATCACGTGATTGACTGGGATGCGATGGTGCGATCAGATCAGAGGTGACTCAATCACATCAGAGGTGTTTAATCGGGGGTGGGTCAATCGGCCATGGACTATGCGATGCGATGCGATCACATCTGAGGTGTGACATCGCATCGAGATTTGTAGGATGCGGAAATGAAAATAAAAAAGGACCTTTGCGATGAAGATTTTAAAATCATACAAAAAGGTAGAAATTATAAATTTTAAAGGACCAAATGAGAAAGAAGGGTAAGGTTAGGCTTTTGGGGGCTTTTATTCACTTAGGCATATCTTCCAATCCAAAAGTCAGTTTTGGGAGCATGATATATCACTGGAAATCTCTTTCCAGACTCTTTTTAATGAACATAATTAAAATGTGATTTACACTGAAAATCCCGTGGAGATCACCTCTGGAAACCAGGTAGAGAAAAATCCCCTTGGACCCTTTAGTGATGGGCTACAAAGGACTGACAATGGCTTTATGGAGATAGCAGCTTCAGAAGTTCAGCTTATTACTTATGGAGACATAAAATTACATAAAAGATGATAATAAAAACAAAGTACCCTGTTTTCACCTCAAAACATGTTTTTGAGGTGACAATTACATCCAGCTAAAAGAAAAACTTCTTTGATTTTTCTAGATACCGTGCTTTTGAGTTTATTAGGCATCCTCATGTCCTTGCTACTTTTATTGACACTTTCCTCATTAATTTTACCATGGTGAGACCCTAGAAACTAATGAGACCAACCCTATGACCTAATAACATGAATTGCGGAGTGAAAGTGAATCATTACTGAAGACCATAGAGAGGAGAATCAACGAGTTCTCACATGAGGGAAAAATGATGAAAGACCACTACCATCAATGAATCCATGACCAAATTGAATGATGAAAATTTATAGTATGGGACTACTACTATGCAAATGCAAAAGAGTGAATTTGATCACTGATGGCAGTATGACAAAACTGACACTAACATTGGCTCCAATGGGGATGGTAGCTCCTTGGAGGTGCCAAGTGTTGGCCACCTATAAAATTTGTTCTATCAAAAGGTGGCCAAAACATTTGTTCAGCCTCCAAGAGACAGTTTTATTGCTAAAATGTTATCTCTTGAAGTCTCTGGAAGCTCTCATGCTCATGTCTAAAGATCTTCACCACTGTTTCCCTTCAAGACTCGAAAACCCTGCTGTTTTTCCTAGCCAAAATACTACTGCAAAGCCATCATTTTCCCCTTCTCCCACTCAAAAATAACCTTCATTTGTTTCCCTTCTTCTCCATAAAAATATATTTTTTCATGAGTTCTCTTCTTCCATTCATGAAAATCCATTTTCTAAGGTTTAAAGACTCCTTCTTTGCCTTATCGAAACCTCTAAAACCCTTCAAAAACCATTGAAAATCAATGAAAAAACCCATTTCTTGTTAAGGGTTTAAGCCCCTTTTGGCCAAGTCTCAACCACTTCCCCACCAGGTGCCCATGTTGTAAATACCAAGCGCTAAACCCTCCTGGCACTCATCGCATTGCACAAATTCAAAGTGCGCAAGTCTTGTGTTCCTTTTAAAAACTTGCGATGCGATAAACTCTTTTTATACAAACCTTCCCGATCACATCGCAAAAACCTAGCGCGCAAAGTTATTTCACATATTATAAAAATTTGCAATGTGATCATGCTTGTATTATAAATCCTCGATCACATCGCATTTTATATATATCTGTGGGCCTGCCTTTGGTGCTTGAAACCTTATAATATTTCCATTCTCGATCCGCATTTTCCTTTGTAAAATCCAAAAACCCACTTTTCCAAAGTTTGGTCTAAAAACCCAAGTCATATGTTAAATACAATGGGTAGATTGAAAAGAGTCGATCGTGCGATCGCAATCATAGAAAATACAATGGGTAGATTGAAAAGCCCATGTCCAAACTTTCGATATGCAATTGGCCCTTGTCATACAAATCCCCGGCCATATGTTTCTCCATCCGCCCAACGGCCCCACAATCAGGTGCCAAGCCACTTTTCCTCCGCCCAAAGCAGAAATCATTGTTTTATATTTAAACTTTGGGTTTTTGTGGTTTTCTAAAGGTTTTTCCACTGGTCTGAAGTGCGAGCAATCTCCACCGTTGAATTCAGTCTACAGATCCGACGGTGCGGAACCTATCACACTCGGTGGACCTCGCCCGCCGTGCACCGTTTTTCCAAAACCATATGGTTTTCATTGCACCGCCTTCGAGCGGAGGATGGTTTTCGCCCGATGGCGAGCGATTCCATACATCACGTGACACGCGTCCTGGACACTGTTCTGGAAACCACGTTCCATCACGCATTATCGTTCATACCAAGACGCCCAGCAATATTGCTGTGCGATGTCCGATCTTGGCCCACTCATCCAACGGTGATCGCTTGCCGAAGCTGTCTGATGGTTAATGAAGATGCACACACAATAACCGGGCTATCGTACATGCAGCAACGACATCTCCACCATCGATCTGATCTGCAGATCGATAGCCCACAATTCATCACCCAACCTCTCCGTTTGACTTTCACACCTCCAATCCCGACCGTCGATCTCTGCGCGATCGACGGCTCAGATTCATCCTACTCCTCCACCTCCTCGTTCAATCTCAACCGTCGATCTCTGCACAATCGACGACTCGGATTTAATTTTTCTTTCGCCCATTATATGATCTCTCCCGATCAATCCTGATCGTTGGATGATGCCAGCCAATGGCCTCGCTCTCTTCACACGCCTTCCGATGCAGTTAACCTATAAAAGAAATATTTTATAATAGTTTTTGTATTTTGCAGGGTTTTAAATCATTTTCTCACGATTTTCAAAGAAGATTCAGAGGCGGAGGGTGATGACCCTCCCGTCTTCGATTCGCCAAAGGAAATCATCCATAGGGTGGAAATGCATGTTTTCTTAGTGTTTCCTTAGGCATGGATGCCTTATAAACCCTGCGAAGCCCTGCACACCAGCAAGAAAGCCATGAATTGGCACAGTTAAAGAGTATTAGTGCCGAAGACCAAAATGAACCAGAGCAGAGGATTAATGCACTGTTTTGGGGGGATTATTGCTAAGGATGATCATTAAAAACTTAATCCCTGATTTAAAATAGAGTTTAAAGAAAATCTAAAGGTTTTCACCGACAGAACCCCTCCACCACCACAAATTGAGGCACATTGATCCCTCTAGCTACCACAGCGCCACCTGTGCCTCAAAGTATTAAATCAGAGGCTGAATTATTAATCAAGACCATATGTCTGCCTCGCAACATAGCTAGAGAGTCACTTCTGCATGGAAACTTAATGAACAAACATCAGCGGAGTTACTTCGACACCACACAGAGCCTCAAAGGAAAACAAAAGCTCCCACCGATCTAATCCTAAGTTTAAACCAATTAATGCAGATAAACACCTGTGAATTTCTTCATCGAGGCCCTCAAAGGCCAAAGAGTCATCAATCTGTATTAATTTCTTCAGAAGATCTTTTTCATCAAATTCGACCTCCTCATTCTTCTATAAATACTTCTGTAGAAGATGAGCAGTGGTTGGTCTCTGGACATCTGAATGTATGTAATATTTATCTGAAGCTATTGATGCCCTGTATGCATTTTGAAGATACATAAGCTGATATGAGAAGATTGAAGTTGTAGAGACCCACCGGGCTTGCTGATTTGTAACTGGTTTGAACATCAAATACAAGCTTTTGATTTATGGGATTCCTGATTTATGTCATGGTGATGTGTTCCTCACTATCAATTATTATTTTCCTTAATGTTTTCACTCTGTTCACTTTCTCTGATAAGGAACAACAAACATAGAGTTAGGGCTTAGCCTCAAAGGTACCTTACTCTTACTGAAAGCTTTATTTTCTATGTTTTCTTCATTTTGAAAGTTTTATTTACTGAGTATATTAAAGCAGGTTGGTTTAAAAGTACCTGCGTGATCTAGATTGCTCTCTAAAAGAGTATTTTATGTGTTTTCCTTTAAGAGTATATTAAAGCTGGTTAGTTTCAATTTACTTGCCTGATCTAAATTGCTCTTTGTGATTGTTATCTGTGTCTTTCTTATCTAATATTCTAAAAGAAGGGTAGTTTAAAGGTACTTACCTGATCTTAAGCTGTTAGACTATTTTTAAATGCTTTCTAAAGTACTTCAATGCAGGCTAGTTTAAAGGCACTTACCTGATCCCAGAATACTTTTATGTTTTTCCTTAAGTACATGCTATAGCAAGATAGTTTAAAAAGCACCTACTTGATCTTAGGCTGTGCCATTTCTTCATCTGTTTTGTTCTCCACTTCTTATTTGTTTCCTTCCATAAAATCACTTTAAGATATCCTTTGACATAAGTAACTTGCCCCATGGATCCTTCTTGAACCTTGTTGTCCGATTAAAATCCTCCTATGACTCCATAGCCCAATGGGTTTAAAAATGTCTTTGCCTTTTCTGTCAGCTGAATCATTCCTTCATTTGCAGACATCTTCACCCTTCATTTTGAACAACCTTCACCTTGATCATGTCTTTTTCCAACCGAAAAAAACAAAACAAAACCCATGCTCTTCATACCTAGCCTAATATCACAATTTCATCTTTTAAAGATCACATCTTTAAACTCACTCATAGAGAGATCCCTCTCTGGATTCAGGAGGGCTAGATCCTTGAATCCCAAAGAGGTTTGATGTTCCCCTATAGTTGGACTTTTTCCAATCTTGCTAATTACAAGGTGCTAACACCAAGAACACTGTAGACCAAGTAGCCTTATCCATTGGGCAAATACAGTCAAAATACTGAAAAATGACACAATGCAGACTGACTCTGAATCAAACTATAACTGAAAACTAAATTAAAACCAGAAAACCTTACACATATCATTCAAGTTTTATAGCCTTCACCTCGGGCCCCAAACTTCAATGACTGTGTACTTGAAATCTGACTAGCAATGGCATGATATATACAATGATTATGACATAATTTTTGATCCATTATCTCAAAAGTGGTAGTGCTTCGAAAGCCTACCATTCACTGGCCCTCCAGGGAAATCTTGGCCGTCCATCTCTGTGAGCAAGAAATCATGTTGTCCCCTGTACGCTGAAATATTTTACGGTCCTTTCCATAGGTTATCGAACTTACCATGCTTCCCTTTGTCCTCATCCCGTGCATCCCATCTCAACACCACATCTTCCAACTGAAATTTTTCTGCTTTGGTTTTACGGTCATAGATTTTCTTCATCTTTTCCTACAACTGAATAGTGTTCTAAAAAACTTCCTCCCTTGTTTGCTGAAGGTGGGTCATTTGATTGATCGTTCGTTGATTATCATCCTCTTCACTGCTAGCCTCTTGCAATAGTCTCATGATCGAAACCGTAAGCGATGTAGGAAACACAGAATCAGTGCCATAAACTAATTCAAATGGTGACATACCTATGGATTTCTTGTTGCTGACTCTATCTTCCCATAATGTGTTAATGAGCTTTCGATGCCAATTCCTCTTATTTTCTTCCAGAATTTTCTTGATTATGTTTACTAGAGATTTATTTGATGATTCTACCAGGTCGTTGCCTTGTGGGTAGTATGCTGTTGAATGGCACAACACAATAATGTATTTATCGCAGAATTCCACTATCTTCTTGGATCTAAATGATGTTGCATTATCTGTTATGATTTTGTGATGGAAACCAAAACGAGACAAGATATTTGATTCTAAAAATTAAATGATTACCATATCCATGGCCTGCCTTGTTGGAATGGCCTTAATCCATTTGGTGAAATAATCGATACCTATCAAGATCTATCGATGTTGTGTTGATGATGTGGGATGGATTTCCCCTATGAAATCAAGTCCCCACTACTGAAAAGGAGCATTTACTTGAACTGGTTTCAAAGGAAGAGGAAGCAGTTTCCTTTTTCCTTTGAAAACTTGACACTCATGGCAGCTCATCATTGTTTTATACAAATCTAAAAAATAAAGTGGGCCAATAATATCCTGCTCTCAACACTTTGTTAGCTATCATTTTCAAAAACAAATTACCACCACAATCACCTTTGTGAAAGTCATGCATCACCTGCTGAGCCTCATCTTCAACCAAACAATTAAGTAGAATACCTTTTTGATCTTTCCAATAAAAAGCACTGTTTAAAATACAGAATTTAACAGACTTGAGTTTTAGTGATCTACCTTTACTTCTAGACATCCCTGGAGGTGGTGAAAGATGCTGAAGAACATAAACTATGTATGAATACCATGGTGATTGTAGAAAAATTTCTGAAACTAGAATGAGCGAACCATCATCCTCATACTCTGACATTGTTGCTATGAGGTTTATGTCCAGAGCACGCAGGTTTTATTGTGCCATTATTTTTTCCAAGCCTTGTCCCTTGATTAACTTTGTGGGTTTAATCTCCAAATCGTATTCCAACATTGCTTCTATCCACTTACCTCTTCTTCCCTCTGGATAAGTTTTCATCAGGACATCTTTCACTGCTGCATTAGGAACATATGCTATGGTATGTGAATGCAAAATGTACACTCTAAAATCCTTCAATTCTTTTATAAGAGCCAATTCTTGTTTCTCAATGATATTATACTGCAAGGCAACATCTCAAATGGTCCTACTGAAAAAGCCAATGGGTTGTTCAATCTGATCTCTCTTTCGCATCAATACCATTACAGCCATGGTATGTTCCAATGCAAAGGAAAATATAATGAAATCTTGAGTGTAATCAGGAGTAATCAAGACTGGGGCATTGGAAAGAGCAAAATTTACCAGATTAAATGACTTGATAGCATCCTCGCTCCATTTGAAAGTGCTATCCTTTTTCAACATATTAGTCATTTCTCGTAAATGTTCAGCCAAATTGGGTATAAATCTATGCAAGAAGTTCATGTTAACATTGAATTCCTGAACCTCCTTTTTGTTACGTGGGAAGTCTATGTGCTAAATTTCCTCCACTCTTGAAGGATCAATGCGGATACCATATTTAGAGATGATATGCCCCAGCAACTTGCCTTCATCCATACCAAACAGACTTTTCTTCGGATTGATAGAAATCCCAAGCTTTCTGCATCACTGAAATACAACCTTAAAGTGGTGCAAATGTTAATCATCAGAACCAGAAAACATTATTAGATCATCCAAATAAACAACTAGAAAAACATCCATTTCATTAGCAAAAGCAATATCCATTGCTCGCTGGAAACTGGCTCCAACTTTCTTCAGTCCAAATGGCATTTTGGCATACTGGAAAGTTCCCCAAGATGTTGTGAAATAATTTTTGTCTTGGTCTTTTTCATGCACCAAGATCTGATTATAGCCTGAGTAACCATCAAGTAGTGACATCCTTGATGCTCCAACTACTCTTTGCAGAATATGATCCATCTTCGGAAGTGGATAGTTATCTTTTAAGGATACTTTATTCAGATTCTGGAAATCTATGCACAACCTTATTTCTCCTGTCTTTTGCGTACCGGGACCAAATTTGAAATCCAATCAGAAAATCTAATTGGGAAAATGATACCAGCTTTATATAATCTTTTTACCTCTTTTTCAATGGATAGAAGTAGCTTTGGGTTGATCCTTCTCAGCTTCTGTCTAAATGGCTTCTGATCTGGCTTGATGGGAATAGCATGTTGAATTATATTTTTGTCATACACCTTCAAATATGAATAATCCCACGCAAACACATCAGAAAATTTAGAAAGTAATTTAACATACTGTCCCTTTACCTCAGGGGAAAATGCTTTTGATAACTTCACAAGCTTAGGCTTGTCAGTTGTTCCAAGATTAACATCTTCAACTCCTTTATCAGTAGGCACCAAGCTTGGTTTCTTTGCAGCATCATCTTGATCAAAAATCTCCTATAAAGGTATGAGACCTCTAGGATTTACATTTTCTTTCAGCTGCAATATGTCCATCTGATTTGCTTCAATTTCTTGATCATCGACATCATAATCACCCTCTATGGAAGTATCCTTAAATTTTCCTTCACTCTGCAAAAAAGAATTGATTTCATTGTCATCCCAAAACACTTGCCAATACCTTAAATTATCCGGAACAACAAGTTGATGTTTGACGTAAATTTCAAATTTGTTGCTAGAATTCATTAGAATCTTCAAATTTCTTGCAGTGGTAGCAAGCGAATCTGCAATAATATTCTGCATTCGGGGTACTGCTGTCAAAGTGTATTTAGAAAACATCCTCAAGATGTCTAGGACTACATTTCTGTAGGCTCTTAATAGCAGATGCTTTGCTTGATACTCTCCCTTTACCTGTTTGATTATCAACTCTGAATCTCCATAGACTGAAATCCTCTTTGCCTTTAGCTTCTTCAAAAATTTTAGACCTGCGATCAAAGATTAATACTCTGCTTCATTGTTAGAGAAGTCAAAAGCCAATTTGTAAGCACATACTCTAACATTACTAGGAACTTTTTCAAGCTGGAAAATAGGGCTCTGAATCCATATTCCTATACTAGAACTATCCTTACCAACAACTCTGTCAAAGTCCATGCTCCAAAGGCCTTCTTCTTCTTCTTCTAAATGCTGAAATTTTTCTTCTTTCTCTACTTTATCTTGACTAATTTATGCATTTTTCTGCTGTTCATTGTCCTTTTGCTGTTGGCAGGCAGAAAGATCAAAAATGCTTGCTACTTTATCTTTTTCCTGTCTAAGGGCTTCCCTAAATTTTTCTGAAATTTCAGGTACGTCATATACTTCTACCAACTGAACATTTTCATCATTCAAACCACCATCTGAATATAATACAAATGACTCTAAATCTATGTGGACTGCATTAATTGGATGATTAACCGGTTTCTCTTTGCTAGTGATCATGTATTTCATTTTCTTCTCCTTGTATAGTTTTCTCAACTAACCGAACACATGAATAGTGGCATAAGAGAAATCAAGTTGTATGGTTCCTTTCAGTTTTGCACCCCATGACCTGGAAAAAAGCATCCGTTGTGGAACATCGGCAACAACCACATCCATCAAAACATTATTCGCTGGGATTTGATCTAAAGATACTACCATGTCTTTGATAAGACGAATACAATGGACCCTACCAGAGTCAAAGGAATACAAATCATGGTATTTGCAGGTAATATCAAGACCTAAATTCTCCATAATGGCTTTGGGCATCAAGTTGTGTGAGGCTCTAGAGTCCAACATAGCATTATGTAAAATGAACTCATGCAATCTAAGACTCAGGTAGAAGGGAGGGACTTCACTTTCTTCAGACTGACCTTCTATGGCTGGGCCAAAAATGAGTTCAGGATAGTCATCTTCAACATTTACCATATATGATATAGAGTCTATTTAAAAAATTCTATACACCTGATGTTTATAAGTGTTGTTTTTTACCAACTCAGTCAAGGGCATGGACACCTTCAGCTTAGCAATTTCATTTTCTAAATTAAAAAATGGAATTTTTTCTACCTCTTTGATAGGAGGATCTTTCTTCTCCACTTGCTTTTTTGTTGCGTTAAGCTAATTCTTTTCATTTGCAATGTTAATCACTGAGGATGCCTTGTTGGGAGAGGGATCGGTAGGCTCTTTCCCTTTCCTTTGAGTATTTGAGGAGTTATTTTTTTATTGCAGCTCTTTCCTTTTCTGAACGGGATTGATTGGCACATCTCTGCTCCTCAAAGAATACTACTTCTGTTGAGCTGACAAAGTGTTCATATATCCTCGTTGGTAATCATCTGATTCTTCCTCTAACACTACATCATTGGCCAATATGAAATCATCATCTCTTCGAGTGTCTAGAATCACTGCATATTCTTCATCTTCTGTCAGAAAAATGGGCGTACCATCGGCAGTGAAAAAATGATTAGCTTCAACTACCAGATCCTCATCATCATCTGTTTCCATTCCCTGAACATAATTTTGCTGCAAAGGAGTTCTGAGCTGCTGTTGTTGTCCTCTGAAATTTGGATTCCTGATTTGTGCTTCAGGTCTATCTGAAATAGTCAACTGATCAACCATATTCTCCACCTTTCAGATCAAAGTATCCATCTTCGTATCTGAAGGAGATGCTTCTTCTTTTACAGTTACCCTCTTTTTGGCTCTTGTCCGCGCTCTTTGGCCAACAAATTTTCTTTTATGCTCACAACTATTTTCTACATGTCTTAAAGTGTGGTAGGATCTCGTTCTCATAGTTGATATGCCATATCAGCATCAAAACCATCTCGAAATTTGAGAGAATATAATCCCATTGGGGGTTTTAGGTTGGCCGGAATAACATTATAAACAGCATTAAATCTCACACAATAATCTTGTACACTTTCACCCACATTCCTTTTAATATTTTTCATATTCAGACAATATTTGGAGTGGGTTTTTCTTTACCTCCCACTGGTCTAATAATTGTCTATGTAGCTCCGAAAAAGTGTGGATATAGGCTACTGGTAAGGCTCTGAACCATTTTCGAACTTCACCTCCAAAGCTTTGGAAAAAAAATCCCGTGGTCACATTTTCCACCTCTACCTCATGAAGGTAAAATAATTCATTCCTATTATCAACATGTTGCTGGGCTATGATGTTTTGAGTGGCATAAAAGAAAGGTATTTTACTTTGGTAATCAGTAGGCATCTCATTCAGATTCTAAGGTAAAACCAAGGGTGTATACCGGGCAGCCATGACTCGAGGTGGATTTACAACATCGTTTATGCTACTAGGATTCAAGGGGGCTATTGATGGAGGAGTTGAAAGCTGAGAATTGAATTCTGAAACTGATAGGAATGATGATGAATTAAGGGCAGTAAATGCTGCTTTTGATAACTCTGAAGGCTCAGTGGTATTGGTTACAATGATAGATGTCTGAGGGGAATTTAAAATATAATCATTAATTGAAGTGTTAGCCCTTTGAACTTCAAGATCCACAAGAAAATTAGGGTCTAAAACTATTTCATCAAGTGCAGTTTCAAATTTGTTTCTGAACAAATAAAGCTCAAAACACTCATCAAAAGAGAGGTCTTCTACAAAAAACCACTCACTGGGCCATGTATGGGATCTGAAAATAGTTCTAGGGCTTACTGAACCTTCTTTTCTTCTGATTATTCGTGGAACGAGAATAGGATTTTCAAATAAGGCAGAGCATTATATAATGGATTCTACCTATCTATATTGAAAACATCCAAACAGAAATATGAATGAATCAATGGCAAACATAACAATTATCAAATGATCACAAAGGAAAGAACAGTGCTAAAATCCATACCACAGGGATCCCATAAATTAGTGCTACATTTCTTTATTAATTCCTTGCCAAACTATTACAAAATGGAGCCCAAAATGTCCTCAAATGATTTCAACTTATTCCACCCTTTATCCCCCCCTCCACAAATGATTGAAAAACTACATTAAATAGATCAGTTTCAAGGGGGGCAGATCCACAGAAGGAGGAGCTGTTTCACCTGCCCATAAACTAAATTTGAATATAGGAAAGAGGCCAACAGAATGCCTCTAAAAAAATTAAAAAACAATACATTTTTACCATTTTGAGGATTTGTTGTTACAATTACTCAAATAGAGGAGAAGAAAGACAAATCTGGGACCGATTCTCTTCTTTTATCATTGCTTCCGTTCCATGGTAAACGTTGTAACGATCTATGTGTTTCATAATAGCTTGCGGCCCAAAACAGAATGTCTTTTCGTTTAATTTTGAAGAAAAACCCTTTTGCCGAAGAAAAATGCCTTTGCAACCGACTAAAATCACATTGACCCTTTTAACAAAAAAATCCATTTTTATATTGAAAAGAGTGAAAGGAAGGATGGTGGGCTCAAATCGCAATCGCAAATCACATTGGAAGGGGGAAAGGGTGCATTGCATAATGGAGCGATGCGATGGGAGGGAAAATTCCTTTAAAATAAATTAAAATGGACATAAGGTTTTAACACAAGGAAAAGCCCCTTCTTTTGGAACGAGCGGAAGGCTTTATGGTGGGACCATGGGATATCGCATCGGCGGGATGTAGTGGAGCGGGACCAAAATGCTGGCAGGACAATCGCGTGATGTGATGAGCAACATGCGATTCATCGCATAGGTGGGTCGGGAGAAAACATTGTGGCAAATTTTGCGATGAATATTGCGATCGTACGATGCAACGAAGAACTATCGCATTGGCGAAAGGGAAGAGGCAGGGTTAACGCTGCAGGAAATGTGTGATGAAGGCTTGCGATCGCGCGATGCGACAAAGAACTATTGCATCACTGGAAGGGGAGTGATCGCATCGGAGTTTAAGCATTGGCAGAGAATACTATGATCGCGTGATTGACTGCGATGTGATAGTGCAATCAGATCGGAGGTGACTCAATCACATCGGAGGTGTTTAAGCGGGGTGGGTCAATCGGCCATGGACTATGCGATGCGATGTGATCGCATCGGAGGTGCGACATCGAATTGAGATTTGTAGGATGCAGCAATGAAAATACAAAAGGACCTTTGCAATGAAGATTTTAAAATCATATGAAAAGGTAGAAATTATAAATTTTAAAGGAAAAAATGAGAAAGAAGTGTAAGGTTAAGCTTTTGGGGGCTTTTATTCACTTAGTCATATCTTCCAATCTAGAAGTCAGTTTTGGGAGAATGATATATTGCTGGAAAGATCTTTCTGGGCTCTTTCTGATGAACATAATTAAAATGTGATTTACATTGAAAATCCCATGGAGATCACCTCTGGAAACCAGGTAGAGAAAAATCCCCTTTGACCCTTTAGTGATGGGCTACAAAGTAGTGACAGTGGCTTTATGGAGATAGTAGCTTCGAAAGTTCAACTTATTACATATGGAGACATAAAATTACATAGAATATGATAATCAAAACAAAGTAACCTGTTTTCACCTCAAAACATGTTTTTGAGGTGACAATTACATCCAACTGAAAGAAAAACTTCTTTGATTTTTCCAGATACCATGCTTTTGAGTTTATTAGGCATCCTCATGTCCTTGCTTCTTTTATTGACACTTTCCTCATTAATTTGACCATGGTGAGACCATAGAACCTAATGAGACCAACCGTATGACCTAATAACATGAATTGCGTAGTGAAAGTTAATCATGATTGAAGACCATAGAGAGGAGAATCAACAAGTTCTCACATGAGGGAAAAATGATGAAAGACCACTACCATCAATGAATCCATGACCTAATGGAATGATGAAAATTTATAGTATGGGACTCCTACTATGCAAATGCAAAAGAGTAAATTTGATCATTGATGGCAGTATGACAAAACTGACACTAACAGAAGTATTGACAAGATGGCCTTTACTGTCCAAAAGAAGCCCTCCGCTCAACAACAAGCTTGTTTGTTTCATCATTCCCTTATCAAGATCATCATCCTCCATCAACTTGAGAAAAAGGGAGTTTATTGGGACTTTTTCATCTCCCATCCAGATTTTACTATGGCCTCTTCATCTCATGGTCCATCTCATGTACCTCCCTCACCACCCACTCACCATGTCTCTCCCTCTTCTATTCAATCCACTCCTAAAAGGAAAAAATCCCCTACGATTGAGAGTGAAAAAGAGAAATCTAAGAAAAGCAGTGATGAGGAAGGGAAAAGTGACAAGAAGCAAAGTAGTAATGATGAAGGACAAAGAAAAAAGTCTAAAAATGATGGTAAGCATGAACAAAATGATGGTGAGCATAGCAGTCATGAAGGGGAACATGGTGGTAGCCAACACAGCAGTAAGCATGAGGGTGATGAGGGAAAAAATAGTAAAGGTCAAGAACATAATAGTCATGAAGAAAGCAGTGACAGATATGAGCAAGACAATCCTCAAGAAAGCAAACAAAGTGGTAGCCAAAACAGTCGTGAGGAGGGTAATAACAGTCCTCAAAGAGACACTAATGATGAGAAACATGACAGCCCTCAAGAAAGCAATGATGATGGCAAGCAAACACCAAATAGTGAGCATTCCAAAGGGCGTAGTATGGAGCAAAAAGATCAAAATAGTCCTAAAGGTAGCTAAGACCAAATCAAGGACCAAGTTGATAAAGTTCAATGAAACGTCCTCTCTCTTCTCCTCAACAAAGCCAAGAGCATGTGCTAGCTGCCTCTCCTAGGAAAGGGGCCATGACTCTTCCTCCAAAAGTGGTGAAGCCTAGAAACACTAGATCTACAAAGAAGAAGATCACTCCACCAGTGACTAGCAATGTCACAAGAGCGCTAAGAAGTAGAGGCAAACTTCCTAATAAGAGTATTGTCAAATTTCCAAAGAGGAAAAGGACCAAGAAATCTACCCAAGGCAAGGGTAAAGAAAAAGAGGAACAACAAGAGAGTAGTCATGAAAAGGAAAGGGAGTTTGACATCATACAGATAGACAATGATGCGGGGGATGATGAAGCTAGAATTCCTGAGGCTCTTCTACAAAACATAGAAGCCCAAATTAATGGCTTAGAATCTGATTTAGAAAGTTCAAAGGACCTCATACATGTTATACAGATGCAAAACAAACAAATGAGTGGTCAAATGGAAGTTTATGAGGTCCAGGATTTCAAATACCAAAGGGAAGCCTACAAAGCACAAGTCAAGCTTGAAGAGTTGATGGTCGAATTTGATGATACTGAAGAAGAAGAGAAGCCAATAAGAAAGAGGCCTATGACTATGGGTCTTAGGAAAGCTCTGGAGAAAAATAAGGAAGAAGAGGCAGCCCTTGTTCGATCTTATCCTCTCACTCAATTTCTCGCCCAAGAAATAGAAAATGATAAAGAATCATGGCTTGAAAGAGTCAACAAGAATTTGGAGGATAAATTAAAGAAAGCTAACATAGACTTTAGTATACAAAAGAAAATGACTGGGCACTACAAGAAGTTGAACCAATTTTCCCGAAGAAAGCTCAAACTTGCTCAAGAAAGGCTCAAAGCTGCCCGAAAGAGGCGCCTGGTAGAAAATGTGGAGAAAGACACATCTAGGCTTGAAATCTTGGCCTTATCTTCCCTACATGTTTCCAAGAACCCATAAGGGGCTTGCTCGCCAAAATTGAGCAAATTTTGACATGATTTTGCTTTTTTGTGTTTTTTGGCCCTAATTGCACATTTTTCAAGGTGCTGCCATGGGTGCTAGGAGAATTCTCAGCTCATGAAAGTCATTTTTTTGGATGGAATAAATTTGGGGGCAGATACTCACAAATTTTTAGATCCAAAGGAGGTGTTTTGGTCCCCTAAAGAGGCAAAAAACAGTGATTTTTTATCTTTCTACATCACATATTGGCAAGGGCTACTTTTCTAGTTTTTTTCACTCAGTCCACCTTTTGACATACTTCCAGGTATAATTTTGAGAACAATAAAATATTTCTAGAAAATATACATCTATATATTTCCAACGAGCCATCACGGGGCTCATTTCGACATTGGGAGGTCCTTCCAAAGTTGTCTACAAGACAGACAATTTTCTGTTGCTACATTCCTGTAGCATTTTGGCAAAAAAAGCAGTTTTCTGAAGATGCTCATCCAAATGTTCGTTAAGCCTTTTTTAGCCATTTTAAGTCATGAAAAGTCAATTTTATTTCCATTTTTATCATTTTATAGATATTTTTGAAGATATTCTGTTCCTTGGGCTTTTCAAAGCCTCAAGGACAAAATCAGATATTTACAATAGGCCAATGGCCTTCTAGATGCTCTTGGATATTTTCTTTCTCTTAGCCTATATATTCCAAGAGATTTCATTGTATCAAGAGGCTGAACTTGATTTTATAGAGCAATACATGATATTACAATCTTTGAAGAGATACTTTGTCTCATGAAGTAGATGATTTCTTGTTTGTCTTGGATGGTGGAAGAGGACTGTTTGTAAGATTCCATGGCTTGGTGAATGGTATAGTGTTCCCTATATATATGTTTTCCTTAGTTTATCATATATTTTTTCATGTTTCTTGCTTGTTGTAGGTCAGTAAAGAATAGATTTGAGACATGCCCATGGAGGCACCTCAAATTTCCTGATTCATTACAGCTTCTATGTTTTTCTTCTTTCTTAGTTATGCTAAAGAATTCTTAACTGCTCCTTGATATCCTAAGAGCTTGTTATCAATTTCATTAATGGTTATTATGCATGCTATCTAGTATGATTCATGGTATGCCCTGCTTACTCATAGCTATCCAAAACACCATCACTGAAACCTTTCTCTGAATATTTGATTGTCCTACTTAAACCAAAGAGGTCTTGTTTTGATCTTGCCCTTTGCCTATGCTCTGCAATCTTATTTCAAAGTTCCTGATAGCTCAAAATATGATGTTTAGAGATTTCTATTTTCATAGATTGAGTTGTTTGTTTGAATTATTTTTTTTCCCAAAAGTCTGAAGGTGATTTTCCCAAAGTTAGAGGGTCTTATACTTCTATGTATCGCCTGAATGTTTATTTTATGCATCTATCAGTTTGAGTTTCATCTATAGTGATTAATGGGTAGACCTACCACATGGATGCTTTCTCTCAAACTATTTGTGCTTAAAACTTATTTGTCTTTCAAAAAATTAGTGTCCATCTCATTTCATTCCACCTAAAGAATCCATTTTACCTTGACCAAATTGGCCCTGCAATATACCTTGTCCACCCTTTGAGGCAGTCTCTACCTTATCAACCCCATAGCCCTATTGATATAAAAAGCTTTGATCCAGTTATCCTTTGACAAGTTCTCCATAAAAAAAACCTAAAACAAACCAAAACATACTTAATAACTAGCATAAAATTAGATACATAGAAAGCAAACAAGTTTACATCCTTTTCACAAATAGAGAGAGCCCTCTTTGAGTGCAGGAAGGCTAGGTCCTTGGGCTCTAAATTTGGTTTGATGTTACCCTGTCATATGGCTTGCCAATCTGCCAAATCATGGGACCCTAACACCAGCTACTTATTTTCTCCTTTCCATCTCTCTTCTGGCAATCCTTGGCATGTGATTACGCTGTACAAGATGGTGTGTAGCTGCATGCTCACACTCCTCCAATCTAGTGTTTACTTTTGAATCAAACCCTCTAGGAGATTCTCTATAATTTCTCCAGATCTCCTCATACTCTTCATGGGTCATATATACATATTGAGGAAGAAGCTTGGTAATCTTTTCCCATTTTTCTTTTTCTTTTCCAAAAGATGGAGTCTTTCTTCTGCTTATTTCTTTGTCTCCTTGATGAGAATAGGAAGTGCAGGGTTCTTCCTCTTCTTTTTGCATATCCTACTTGGGGAGGTTCTTCTTTGTTCTAAAAATAGATGATATCAAGCTCATCTACGTCATCATATTCTTCTTCTTCTTTCTTGGGCTTGAAGGCCACAGGCTGAGCCAAGAAAGGTGCTTTGATACCACTATAATATCCTGAATCTAGAATGGCTAGCAATCCATGGCTGGAAAACGCATTTTCCAGAAATGGAGGTAGCAGGATTTGAAAATAGGACCTCGATGCCTTATATCAATGTATCTAAGAATTAAATCCAAGAGATGGCTCTAAATAAATCCTTCTAAGGTGGTTAAACAAATCTACCACACTTAGATGTCCTCAGAAAAATCCTGGTGAGGGACTGCAGCAATGTATGAACATACAAATGGAAAAATAGCGTTATTTTACTGAGCCATGGCACATGAAGAAGTAAATATCTGATAAATGAATAATATAGCAGAAAATGTGTACAATTATTTGAGGATTCAATCACTCAAACTTGGAAATGAAAGCCTCAACAAGACAATTACATGAAATGTGACAATACACTGCTATGTGATTATGCCCTAGCTATGCCTGCGCAGTTATAAATGGAGACTGCAACATAAAAAATGTAAATACAATGATATATCAATATCAACTCAAATAAATAGGGGGAGCAAGCTCTCAACCCCTGAAAACACTAATACAACACTAGTACACAATCCTTAGAAGGATTGGCAGCAATACACATGAAATTGGCAAATCTGCAGAAATGTCGGAGTTGTTGGGCAGCAGCTGCAACTCAAAATAATACAATATGGATATGGCTGAATATAATATCCAAGATATAGCAAACTGCCTCCAATGGATTTCCTAGTACAAGGCTGATCCTAATACTGGAAATCTTTCCCTCCAAAATGCCGGTGCAACCTCTCACTGCATATGCACTCTAGAATAACGTAGTCAAGGCACTAGAATGCGTTGTATATGATGGGAGATGGTGGCCTTGGTGCCAATATGTGAAAAATAACTCTAAAATCCCTTTGACTAACCTTTCAGAGCAAGAGAAACTCCCTCCTCTGAAAGACAAGCCAAAGAGAAGTGTTGTGGAACCCTCCACTGTAATGCCCTAGCAACACTGCATTATACTTGAGCAGTGATAATGCAGTATCTGAAGGATGGCTTTGGCCTTGAGCCAAGATGTGGAGAAGATGAAGTAAAATCATCCAAGAGACCTCTCAAGAAGGAGAGGAAATCATAAATAGGAATCTCTCGTGCTAAGAAGCACTGCAACTCTGCTGAACAGCCGGAGTGTGCAATTTATCTGAATAGACAAATAATCAAATGATCCAAGATGTCTCTCTATGGCTACCTCCTCCTCTTCTTATACAAGTGAATGCTTCTTGGCCATGGACCCACACATTAGGGTTTCCTCCACAAGGAATCTTTCTCTCTCCAAAATTGAGCTGTCTTCTCATGCAAGCTACACCTCTTTAGGCAACGTTGTTGATTTGGTCAAACTTGACCTTATCCTCATGCATTTTCCCCTTTTCACACTGGAAGGTGAAAAATAAAGCTGATCCATGGATCCTTTTCACACTATTAAGGATATTATTCCTACTCATGGCCCTTTTACCCATTTTATTCACCTCCTATATGCAATAAGAAAAAATTAATGTTCCAATTTTCTTCATGAAAAATTGGGAACATTACAAACTTCCTTTATTTCACACCTCCTTCATCTCTTCTGATTCTTGGGACACTGGTGTCTTATCTTCGGGATCTGGGAGATCTAATTTGATGCTAAATGAATATTTCTTTTGTGTGGTGTTCGAATCCTCATAATTGTTGATGCTTGAGGGGTTTTCGAGTTCATTTTTTTGTTGTTGGGTGGGGCCCTTCCCCTACCTGTCTTGAGGGTTGTTTCTTTCTCGCCTGATTTCTTGCAATTCATATTTTTCTAGAGAGTATTATTCCTTGATGACATTGTAATTTTCCTTTTGTGTTCCTTCCCACCATGTAGATCTATGATGATTCTTTCTAGCAGAATTTTTCTAGGAGACTTTTGGGAAATTTTTGGCTAGATGGTCTGTCTCAAAGCAGGATCGACATTTGACGAGGATACTTTCATAGTCGAGTTTTTGGTTCCATACATAGTATTTTCTTGTTAGAATTATTTCAGCTGGGAATTTGGTGTTGAAGTCCATTTATACACGTATGTGTGCGTAGGTGGTTCTAACATATTCCTCTGTTTATGGGCACCTGCAGTAAAATTTACCAATTACATTTCCAATGGCTTTTAGCGAGGAGAGATTCCAGAGATGCAAAGGTAGGTTTGGAAATCTGACCCAAACTGGTGTTGAGGTTATGACTGTTGTTGAGGGATCAAATGAAGGATTCCATGGCTTCATGAGTAAGCCTGATTTTTCCCAAAACCAAGGGCTGGAATCTAAAATGCATTGTCTGCTTTTAGAGTTTTCAAAATCTACTATAAATAAACCCTTAGCATAAGGGTAGATATTAATTTCATCAAAAATGACAGGCTTCCATACCTCCAAGAGCCAACTGTGGAGAGCTGTCAGCCATGGCCAAAAGCCATTAAACTGGCATATTAAGGCACTTTTAGAAAAATTCAAGGCCTCATCGAGTGAGGCCTTGACCACCTACACGGTGGGAGTTGGGGCTTCACTGACAATATGGGCAGGATCTTGACTCTCAGAGGGAGATGGAACTAGGCCAACAATTATCTTCACAAATCTAGGAGCCATACTAGACCCAAAGGTGAAGAACCGCAGGTCTATAAGGTCGTAGAGCTTGGAAAAAAAATGGGGAAGTAAACCTGCTGAAGTAAACCAGGATTTGGAAAATCGAACCCTGCGAACTGCCAATTCCGCCAGTAGTCAATGTTGCGTAGAAACTCGACAAGCTATAAAAAGCATGATTCAAATGTTGCAAAGAAACTAGACCGTCTATAAAAAGTAGGAGTCGATGTTGCGAAGAAAATGTACTATCTATAAAACACAGGAGTCGATGTTGCAAAGAAACTAGATAGTCTATTCAAAAAATCGAATGTCTACAAAATGCAGGAGTCGATGTTGCGAAGAAACTAGACTATCTATTCAGAAAATCGAACCCTGTGAACCGCAAATTTCACCAGGAGTCAGTGTTGCACAGAACATCGACTATCTATAAAACATAGGAGTCGATGTTGTAAAGAAACTGGATTGTTTATTCCAAAAATCGAACCCTGCGAACCGCCAATTCTGCCGGGAGTCAATGTTGTGTAGAAAATCACCCATGGAATGGTTTTCTTTGGTTCAGAGTGTGAAATCTGCTGTAGAGTAATGGTTTCTTTGCCACAACACAGATTAGTGGGGGCCACGATAATTTTATTGCAGATTTACTTCAAGATAATTTCGCTAGCCCAGAAGAATTCTTCTTAGGCTATTGAGACACAGTCACGATATTTGGACAAGCCTCAGTCTTTGCTCTATCCAAAACTGATTACGATGACATACGATTAGCCAAAAATATCTTCTCTTTGACCAAAACTAAACTCATAGATGACTCTCTCAGCCTTAGGAGATTTGAAAAACCCACTTCAATTTGGGTTTAAAAATTATAGCTGCACCCAATCCCTACATTTAGCACATCCTCTTTAGCACGTGGGTAATAACTGGTTGCACCATATTTCTCTCTGACTTGGTCAGCAACCCAACTGTTGGGGCATATTTTTGGCATATTTTATTTTAAATGATCAAGATAAGGCACACTTCTACCATTCAACCATATGAATTCTTTCCTGTCACTATCACATTCCATCCTCTTTTTTTCATAGAATGCAAACCATGGTTGTGTCGCTTCAGAATTGTAAAGAATGAATTTATTGATTGCTTCGATTTTTGCATTCGCTGATGAAATCAAACTGACATTATATAGTACTTAGAGATCAAAATATACATTATATCGAATTTCAACATGAATATTAACTGTGTAAATTTGAAAAATTATGAGTCGCTTACTCTTTATTAAGAAATTTTTTGCACTCGTATCCAAGGTATTCATATCCCTTAAGTAATCATCCATACCAACCTCTATTTTATTGCCTCCATTTCAAACTTGTGAAGAACCAATATTTCTTTATGCATTCCTAATTGGTGAATTTGGACATAGTGGGAATTGGATCGGTGGTCGATTCAACCATTCTTGGTATCGTTCCTCTCCAATTTTTTCTCTTAATTCAGTCTTATCTCGATTTGACATTGTCGTGGGGTGCAACGGAAGATGGTAGGTAGGTCAGTCATCATAACTAGAATCCTAGTAATTAAAAAAAATTTAAACATGATTAGTACAAAATATATGATATCAATTAATAACCACGTTGAAAATATTGCATGATTAACTGGTTTGGCGTTAAAATAATTACATTAATCAATATATCAAACAATTATAATTATTACCATCATTGTCCTAGGATTATGGCTAGCAGATGAAATATTGTTACAATTGGTAAGGTGAAGCTACTATCCATTTTCATCTACCAGATGCGCCTTGCGGTATGCTACTCCTGATAAGAGCTTCTGACTTTTTGGAGTTGTTTGAATATTTTGTGCATCTGAACTCGATGCTAAATCTGCATGAACCTGCAAATTTGTATAAATTATAAATTTAATTAATATGTTCATGATTGACATGGATAAAAAACATAAATTCAATTAGATAATGAAAATATAAATAAAATTTGAAGTAAATATTACGTCTCGAGATGGATAGGGAGAACTCCATGATGAGCTTTGAGAAATATTATGGAACGAGCTAGATTTTGAAGAATTGTTCACTCGATATAATTATGATATTTTCTCCCTGCATTTGAGCAAAATCAACAATAAATTTTGGTGCAAACACATAGAAGTAATTTTGGTGCCTTAAAAATGGACTTCTTGTTATTGGTTCTAATGTACAGATCACCACACCAGTGCATTTTAGATACTGCGCACCGGTGCCATTTTATAAACGGAGGCACCAGTGTCGTGATATTAAGTGACGCACCGGTGAAGAATAACTGCAAATAAGAAAATCACAACTCTATTTTCTTTAAGTGAAAAAAAAGCGGTAAATTGAAAAATGGGCAGAAAAATATTTTTGAAAATCTAATTTCATAAAACAATTCTTTAAATACTAAACACTTTTCATTATTTCACTATTTTTGCAAAAAATTTCAGTCATAGATTTGAAGGAGACATATCTAGAGAAAACAGAGTAGGAGAGCACTATTATGTAGGGAAATATGTTCAAACAGAAGTATTCAGACAATCAGAATTCCAAATCTCTGGTGATTCAAATCCTATAGCATAGAATTTCAAACGATCTTGTGATTTAAGTTTTTTTTTTTTAACTTTTTCTGCAGTTTTTTTTACGCAGTGAGAAAAAAATTTCAATTTCTTTTTCATTTTCAGAAACAAAATAAAAATAAAAATGCATTTTTAGAAACAAACCTTACATTCTTTTTGTTTCTACCCTCTCTTCTCCCTCTTTCTGTGATTTCAGAATTAGGGCTTTTCATTTTAGATTTATAAGATTTTTATTGCTATATATAGGCCTAAGACATCCAACCCACACGAGGACTTGCATAGTCGGATCCAAATCCATGTCAGTCCTTGTGTGAATTTAAGAAAAAAAAATGTTTTTTTCTTCGGTGTGTTCGGTGTAACCTAGCACACCAATGCGCTGTATTATCCTAGTGCACTGTGAAAGTACTGTGTGATAAAAAATTAAAAAATAATTCTTTTATCTGAGTATGCCATATGTAAAATATGGCACCAGTGCACTATTTCAT
Organism: Pinus albicaulis; assembly: GCA_034641835.2. NCBI lineage: Eukaryota > Viridiplantae > Streptophyta > Pinopsida > Pinales > Pinaceae > Pinus > Pinus albicaulis. The sequence continues at coordinate 1,390,037,193 of CM076577.1, forward strand.
TATGGCACACCACAAACATCCTGTTTCGCACAAAATAAAAATAAAAAAAATCCAATTTAAGAAACAAACCCTACATTCTTTTTGTTTCTTCCCTTTCTTCTGCCCCTTTCTATTTTAGAATTAGGGCTTTTCATTTTAGATTTATATGGTTTGTGTTGCTATATATAGGCCTAAGACATCCAACCCACAGGAAAGCTTGCATATTCAGATCCCAATCCATGTCGGCCCTTGCGTGAATTAAAAAAACATATTTTTTTTCATCAGTGTGCCTGGTGTAACCTAGCACACCGGTGTGCTTTATTATCCCAGCGCACTGCAAAAGTACTGTGTGATAAAAAAATAAAAAACAAATTTTTTATGAGTGTGCCATATGTAAAATATGGCACCGGTGCGCTATTTTATTATGTTGCACCGCGAATGTGATGTTTCACAAAAAAATGTTTTATTGTGTTAATCGATGCACCATGTAACATATAACGCACTGCACTGGGCCTCCTAGTAGACATAGAGCATCGTATGGTGGTTCCTTGTTTGCGCGGGGCGTTTATGCTAAAAAAATAAAACTAGACGATTTTTATTATTTTCTCTGTGTTAATCAGTGCGGTGGTTAACATGTAATGCATCGGTGCTCCTTATTGACATAGAGAATTGTACGGTCTATTATACTGTTTGTACGGTGCATTTATAATACCCCCATGCACTGACGTCAGTGCATACACCATGAATGGCACACCAGTTTCTTGAGATTTTTATTTCGTTTACTTGAAAAGTTTATAATTTATTTATAAAATATATTAATGAATGATATGATATAGGTTTCATATTGATAAAGAAATGGCTGACTAGAGATCAAGTAACAAAAATACTGATAACATATCAAGAAAAGAAAAAAAGCCGAGTTCTTTGTAAATTCTTTACAAAAAATATTATTTTTGAACTATATGTAAGTTTAACTAATATGTATTGTTTACTGTGTATCAGGAAGGGCCACAAAATGATGAAGCTCAATAAGATTATTTCTGATCTAGGACCAGAAGAGCGTAAAAGCTTGAAAATTTTGCAAAAGGATGAATCATGTGAAAGAAAAAATACTATTGATCCAATATGAGTTTCTTTTTTTAATTTTCATTAATAATATACTTAAAATTATTAGATAACATGTGTCAAACAATATATTAATTCACATATGTTTAATGTTTTACAGGGACCAACAACTCAGAAAAGGAATGTTGTTCTAAGAAAAGAAAAAAAATAGAACATGCAAATGAAAATGAATTTCCCCTTAGCTCATTTGGAATGGTGTTGGAGGTTAACGAAAGGGGGAAATTTTTTTTAAAAAGTTTGAGGGATCTAGTGGAACGAATATATAGACATTGTTTCCATTTACAATACAAAAATAAATCTAGTGATTCCAAGAACCAAATATTATCTAAACTACAAGAAGAGTTTCTAGAGAATTGGTCAATGAGACATGTGAGACTTTTAATAGCAAAAGCATACAAAAACAAAAAATAAGGAATGAAAAGTATAGAACTGCGCAGGAAACAATGTATGGAACTGCGCCAATAGATGAAATCTTGAAATATGGCATGTTAGATGGTTTTGAAAGAATGTGTATATTTTATGAGTCAATTGTTGCAATGGTACATAATTTCTTCTCGATTTACATTGACGTATATTATTTAATATTGCAATTTTTATTATTCTCACCAACGTATATACACTCATTATAGATTATTTTTATGTTTGTATATGGAAGGTGAATAAGAAGAAAACAATCAACACCATGAACAAAACATTCCTGAAAATAACCCAATTCATGGAAGTAGCTCTAGCAGTGACAGGAGTTCAAATGAAGAATGATGATCACTAGGTTTGGATATCAAAGAAAGGCATTGTATTTTTTGAAATATTATCCTGTGAAATCAGACATTTTGTTTAATGTAATGGACATAGTGTCCCAATTGAAAGACAAAGGGATACCAATAACTGTCCCATTTTGTATGACAAAGACTGTCTTATATATATATATATATATATATATGTTTTAATTTATTATATTATGTTCTCCATTGTCACTGTGCAATGTAACACCACTGATTAAATTTATGGATGATTAAATATTATAATGAAGATATGTGAAATTTGATGATATGATATAACAAATTAATCCAAACATCATATTCAAATGCACTAATAAAAATTTAATTCATATGAATATTGTTATAAGATATATATGTGTCAACTTTTGATGAATAATGAATTTTAAAAAATAACCATAATTATTATATTATATAACAAATTAATCCAAACATCACATTCAAATGCACTAATATAAATTTAATTAATATGAATATTATTATAAGATGTGTCGACTTTTGATGAATAATGAATTTTAAAAAGTCACAATAATTGCACTGTCACAGGTCGATGTTTCAAAAAAATACAAAATGAATACTAGCGTGTGTCAGTTACTGTACACTGGTGTGTTTGTATGCTGAAGCGCACCAGTGCAATTCTACGACTTATGGGCACCGCACAAATACCAATAATAATTAAAATATCGATGCGTATGTGCGATACTACCCACCGATGTGTTTATGTGGCACTACGCATCGATGCATTTGTACGACATATGGGCACCACACAAATACTGATACCAATTATAAATATTGGTGCATTTGTGTGATACTGCACACTGGTGCATTTATATGGAACTATGCATCGGTGCATTTTTACGACCTATGGGCACTACACAAATATCGATACCAATTATAAATCTCAGTGCATTTGTGTGATACTGCACACTGGTGCATTTCTATAAGTCTATGTACCGGTGCGTTGAGACAACCTATGGACACCACACAAATCCCAAGACCAATTAGAATGGCCTCGTGCATTGTATCACCAACACTACACCTAGTGCGGTTTTATACCTTGATGGCATGGTGCATGCTCCTTTGACCGCCTTGGGCCACCTTCTAGATGACACGCACTGGTGCATTGAAGCTTGAGTAGCGCAACGACGAAAAAAACATCTGTAATAACCTCTGACCACCCATTTTTTTAGTTGTTTTGAATTTCCATTAAAAGCTTCGCCAAAACCTCTATAACCATAAACAGATGTTGTAGCCAATGTTTTTTTGACAATATTGGCCAATTTTATAACACTGAAAACCTCCTTTATAACCTCTGCTAGAGGTTCTTTTTCTTGTAGTGCACCATGGCAATAGCTATGCACCCCTCCCTAAGGGGTGCCTCGCCACAATGATGCACCCAGAAAAGATCAAGATCCACCCTCCCAGAGGGAAGTGGATACCGAAGTGCCTCACCCTGAGGCAACAGCCCGGTCACAAAGTAGATATCTGTCTCGAGACAGATAGTGAGGTCACGCCCATGTAGCACCATCACCTTGCACTGTATTTTCCAACATTGGATCAGGTAGCGCAGAAGTCAATCTTGTGACCGAAGAAGGTCATTCTCCATGAATTTCAGAAGACCCCATCACGCCAAATGTTAGTGCGCCTGATCATCGATAGCTAAAGCAATGCGGAGCTCAGGCCAATCTTAGACACAACATCCTGTCATCAAAATAGGAGCACATCAGCGACATGAAAATACCAAAAAATAGGAAAAGTTTCTAAAATTTTTTGACAAAATTTCCTCAGATCTCCACACACCTATCCCTTAGATAAGCACGAGGAGGGCACACCTATCCCTCTCACAGGCATGCAAATGGTGCTCAAAAACTTTGAGAATGCACACAAAACCTTTGTTTTACATGCAAAAGGCACGTTGGTTCCCTGATCGCCTACACACTCAAGAAAAAACCTAGCTTAGGATCTGTACAAACCAGTATTGTATAGACCCCAGCACTCTGAGATTGAAAAATTAAAATACAGGATGTCATGAAATTTACCTAGCCAAACAATTGCTAATCTTGGGTGTTCAGGCTGACCGCAATGGAAAGAACTGCTCCACAGAAGCCTCTGACCTCTCAATACTCAAAAGACACAAATGAACTGAATAAGGACCCTATTCACCTATATGTCACCATTTTTAGAAACTTTAGAGTACCCTAATGAGATCTTAGAAGGCCCAATCATCGGACCGAAAACAACATTCAAGATTAGTGCTCCATAATGCCCAAGGGCGATGCCACACATTCGCATCCCTGAAAAAATAAATTTTCAGTGCCGACAGGTATGCCCTCTCTTATATTCTTTTTTAAACACATGTCTTTCAAATAAATATTTGAGTAGAATATTCTTTTAGTTGGGGTAGTTATTTTTGCAGGTACTGTGTAAAGCATCCACATCTCCATCCGCTAAAAGTTCCAGAGTAGGTATCATTCTACCCCCATCATGATAGAGTCACAGAAAAACTATGCATATCCTGACATCATTTCTCCATCAAAAATCATCCATAGGTTCCACACATCTGACCATGTTTATCATCACCTAACCTTGCACATGATAAGCATCCTCGTCGGTCGGTAGAGCCTCCCCTCCATGGAGGTCATCACCCAAAGTAGAACATACATCACAACAAAAGTGACACCATGGCCATACCACTGTAGTCCAGGAAGCACCTCATGCCCATTCACTCACCATGCATCGGGTCAAATTTTACCATATGAAATAAAACCCCTTTCCTAGATGACTAGGTTGTACAAGCAGATCAAAAGCGCACTACCGCGCCTTGCATTTTTCCCACCATACCTCCATTAGCATAACCCATTTGCAATACTTTTTCATCCACTTCATCAACCTCACACATGAGACCAATTAATGGGGCCCCCACCCTCAGTAGAAAACCTTCCTCACATCATTAGTGAGCGAAAAATTTCATTGTTTTGGGGCACCCATCTCTATGTTTGTACAAACCGAACCCCATTATTTCATTCTTTTGGTAAGTGTACAAAGACCAAAAACGATGTGCTACATGCCCCACCCACCCATTCATTTTTTCTCCCATGGTAGCAGTCCCTTGTCATCCTTTATTGGAGTATCACACCCCCATGCAAAAACCACCATGACATTCATAACCATTTTATACCCACCCTGGAAGTCATACTGACTCCAGGGATTTCCCCATCAGAAATAGTTGTGACTGCCACCAAGTTGCTTCTTATACTCCGACCCTAGGCCACTGAATCCACATCATCAGTTTTCAGTCACCCCTCATCATCATGCCTACGTTAAACCTATCACATCTAGGATCTTGATCCTTCGTATTAGTGACCCCCTCGTTTGGTTGAGGCTTCCTTTTTTTCTACTTCAACACCTCTTTTCCAAAAAGGAAGCGGTACCTTGGATCGCTCCTATCCATAAAAGGGACATCCTTGGTTGGCACTGTGGGAGACATCATTGTCCACATAAGTCATCGATCCCCTTGAAATTTTACTACAACACAAGTTTTCATGTCAAGATGGTATTGTACCTTACAACCATTGCACTTTGATCAAATTCGTCGAAGACCTGTGCCTTTATAAGCATCTCTGTTAGCAATGCTTACACGAGAGGTCCCAGCCAGTGCCTATGTGTACAATGCACATTTATATATAAATTTCAAATATATATACAGTGGCGGGCGTTCATTGTTGGGTGCCACTTTCAACGATAGTCGAACCAAAAATTCCCGGTTGTCGTCACCCACCAACAATCACTACCCACCAGTAGTGACGCGAGACAAAATACTGTCACCAAATAGATTTGTTTAAATTTGTCACCGTCCCTACCATTCCCCGTCCCGCACAATGGAGGACCCATTATGTGACCTGTGAACACTGTCATGCCTTGAAAACATCATCAATGCATCCCTCTGAGTATGAGCTTCATTTCCCCTTGAGACATCTCCTTGCAAAATCCATGAAAAACAGCTCTTTTTGCATTGGCGCGGGTAAACAGTTCAGTGCTCGCGCCAATCAGGGAAATCCTGTAAAGAGGTCGCGCCACTTGGCGCTCTGTCATAGAGCAGCAATCGCGCCACCCATTTTAGGAACTGTTTTTTAAATATGGATGGCGGAAGTTGAGTTCAAACAAACTCACAACCATTTCCTATCTTGAGTTGGGAGGTTTGGCTGCGGGAGTTCTATGGAAGGGAAGTGGTTTTCCCACCTTCTATGGAACCTTCCTTGTTGATAGGGCCAATCCCATAATAATAGGGATCCCAACTCCCTCCTTCCCCATCTATAAAAGCTTGCTCAGATCCATGGCAAGCTAGTCTTGAAGTGCTGAAGCTTTGCATCTCCCTATTCCCAAGTGCCTTTGTGATGTAAAGAATCCCTTCTTTCCCTTAAGGCCCATTCAAGCGAGGAGACCATTGTTACGAGACTCTGGAGAGGTTTCCCTTTCCTTGGCGAGCTTTGCGAGACGTGGACAACCGGAGACCCGTTCGAAGGAAGCTGCGACGTCAGAACTTGGTTGTAACTTCTATTCGTTTATCCTTTTAATAGATGACTATGATTATGGTTCCACTCCTTTTTCCATCATGTTAATGCGAGTAATATCTTTTCTGACCGATGTTTAGTTACGTATGCTGGTTCCTATGCTTGTATCTGTTCGTTTCTTCTATGTGCAAGTGTTCATCCGCGGAGATCGCGGAAGGATTGTGATCTGCCAGGGCTGAAGGACGGGGACATCTCTTCTTCAGATCTAGCGTTGGAATCCAGGTAGGCTCTTATCCCAAGTCTTTCATTCGTCACTAGGAGCTTGCGTCATAGCATTGTTTGTTTGTTGCTAGACCCCTGCTGGGCTAGTAGGGATCGCCTCTGTCCGCAGAGGGGATTTACCTCCTCAACAAATTGGCGACTCCACTGGGGATCGTCCAGTTTTCCTTGTCTCGTTTATGTTGTTTCGCTTTGATCATTTTTCCTTGCTTGATGAACCTTCTGGGTTGGGTTCTTTTTGTGTTTTGGCTTTTGGTTCAGCCCCCAGAGGATCAGATCTGACCTCTGCTTTTCCGAATTTTCACCTTTTCATAGTTGGCTTTATTTGCGCGAGTTTAGCCCTGACAGTCGCGCCAGTTGGCGCAGGTTGTTAGTTTATCACTCGCGCCATCCCATATCTGGCGCGGATTACAGCCAGACAGTCGCGCCATTTCCTGTAGGTGGTAGGCTTACCCTTGTTCGGAAGCTTCTTTTGGTCAGTACTTTGCTTCTGGGTTTGTTTTAGATTTAGCTTGAAGTGGGAAGTCTGGTCTTGGTTGGGAGAAATTCTTTGTTTTTTCATTTTCAGGCAGTGGCGCTTGTTGTCAGTTAGCAAACCGCGCCACTTGGCCATTGGCGCTAGTTTTCAAGTAAAAGTCGCGCCAAGTGGCGCCATTTGTCAATGTACAAGTCGGGCCACTTTCAGGGTGTATGAAAATTGAGTTTTTTTCCCTTAATCCTTCAACAGTGCGTCTTTCCCTTCGGGTATTTCCTCTGTATGAGCATAGATTACATTGCTCATTATTTGGAATGTCTTCTTTCTATGATTGTTTGATGTAAAAGGGATGAATTCCTTGTTTTTATCTCTTGCTTTGGAAGTCCTTTTTGTGTTTGACCGCATATGTCTTGTCAACTTTTGAGGGATTTTGTCACAAAGTATTTTGAAACAAAGGTTGCATTCTTAGTGTTTGTTTGCATCCCTTTTGCCTTCATCCTTCATTAAGGAGATTTGCGTTTATTTAGTTTTCGTCTCAAAGTGTTCTTTTTGTTAAAATGCATTAGATCACATTGCATTGAAAAGTATTTTTTGAGATCCATCATTGAACTTATATTGCATTGTTTAATGATTGAAAACTAGAAATCGCTTTGAGTGCATTCTCTTTTATTGAAAGTATGCATTAAGTAGATTCTCATTTCATCGAAAAATGCATTGAGTGCATTCGTATTATTTGAAAAGAAAAGGAAATTGTGCATAGATTACAATTGCATAGTTTTCGGAAAAAGAATTTTGCATAGATTACATTGCATGATTCGCTTCGTTGAATGTTTTAGAATACTTTTGGATAGTGAAAGTCATCTAGTTTGGAAAAGTTTCGTTTTCAGTTTTGCTGTTTGTTGCATCATTGTTTGAAGCTCTTCCTTTAACTAGATAGCATTCATCGAATTGAAAAGTTTTCTTTTCTCATATAGTTTTGCATTTAGGAGTCTTTTGAGACACTACATACGGTAGGGCCTGAAAATTGAAACTTAATTGAAGATCAAATGTAAAATTTATTCAATTAACCTAAGGCAACATTGGAACTTAATGAAACATATTTAGAAGGTCTAGGCTAGAGACGTGTTCCGGCGTCGTTAAACCTAGCAGCTGTCGTTCGCCTGTTGGCTTTAGACAGCGCTAGTACGGACTTGCGCTCCCCGTACCGTCGCGTATATAAAGGGAGACCCCTATAGGTTTTCAATCCTTTATCCAGAGGAAGCCGAGTCTGCCGCCCTATACCCGTGATACACCGAACACAGCATTCGGGGAGACTACCTGCACGTACGGAAAGTCCTTGGTCGATTTCTGTTTCATTATTGAAACCAAGGTGTATATTGCAGTTCACGGATATTTGGTACACCCTTTGTGCCTAGTTTTCCTGAGCATTCATTTGGTCTTTTCTGACTCCCTAAACTTGAAAATACCGTCAAGCGCTTGTCCTTTCACGCTTGTGTCAACTCTGAAAGAGATAGAGTCATCTTTTTATCGTTTCTCGACTCTTAAAACATGAAACGGTAGGATTTCTTACTTTCCAATGCGGTAAAATTAATCGCCCACGATTACACACCTGTTTAGACATTGCTTGTTGACCGTTTGATCGTGTGTCTTAACTCGTTTTCAGCCCGTGTGTGCTTTTGAGTTTTGATGGCAACTTTTTCAGAGTTCGCCAACCAAGGAATTCCCTCAGAAGGGAATCCTGGTCATTTTCCTCCTTTTGGAAATGTTGGTGCTCCTTACATGGCGACGTTGTCCCTTCCTGGGTTAACTGTTGGGTTGCCCGTTTGGTTGTTCTCAACCTCTGTTGTCCCGAATGTCTCCGTTACTGGTCAATCAGCTCCTCCACCCGAACCACATCATGTTGATTCTAAGGTGGACCTCTCCCCTTCTTCGCCTGTTTCTGAGTCGTCCTCCTCCTCTTCGCCTGGTGAAAGTCTGGATTCAAGTAACCAGGTGGCTAAGAAGAAGAAGAAGAAGACGAAGAAGAAGAAGTCCGATAAGCGAGAGGCTAAATGTACGGCTACTGCCTCTGAGATATCTCCTCTTGATAAACCTTCCAACCCTCCTCGGAAAGTCAAGTTCCCCTGCATGTTGTGCACGGGAGACCATCTTCTTCGAGACTGCCCTGGCATTCCCAAGGTACTCGAAGTATGGTCCAATGGTCGCCCACCGTTGTCTTTGGCTGCCGGGAGTCAGGTTGGGGGCACTGGTAAGGCTCCTAAGAAGCAGGGTAAGATCACCAATCCCTGTAAGTTGTGTGAAGGGCACCATGCTATTCACCTTTGTCCTTATATGGATGAAGCCAAGCGAGTCTTGGACAACCTGAATGCTTCTACACCACGCCTCCCGGCTGGTTATAAACAACTTTCTTTGAGTCTTCCACCGGCTGATGTCGTGATTGGTCAAGGGTCATCCTTGGTCGATCCCACTCCTCCAGAAATTCAGATTCAGGAATCCGTTCCCGACCAACCATTGGTCGTGGGATCGGTTGAACTGGCCCCATCTGCGGTGCACCAGGTCTTTTCTGTTGAGAGTGGACCCCACACCCCTCAGGTCCTTCTGGTCTCTTCAGATTCTTCAGGCTTGGAGAAAGATTCTCCTGCCCCTGTACTTCAAGAAGCCCCTCCTCCACCTCCCATGATGGAGGCTCCAGAGGATATCCCTCCCGCCTTCGAGATGGAGGTCATGGAGGATGCTTCTTCTACCGTAACATCAGGGGAAGACCTTCGCTTGTCGATGGTAGCCCCTCCGAGTAGTTTGGTCGCTTCCTTTGACTGGAATCGATTTGCAGGATTTCGCCTTTCGTCTTATGTGCCTTTCGAGATCACAGTACAGGCTCTTGGTCTGGTTGTACCCAGCACCATTATAGACGAAGGTGCCTCTGTTAGTATTCTGTCTTCAACTACCTGGCAAGCTTTCGGTTCGCCGCCACTTGCGCCTGTTACGCAGAATATATTGACATTCAATAGAAGAACGAGTCAACCGTTGGGGATCCTTCCAAGGTTACCTGTTACTTTGGGAGGCAAAACCGTCCATATGGACGTGATGGTCATTCCAGGCCCCTTGGATTTCAATCTACTTTTGGGGCGCGATTACACCTATGCCATGGTAGCGCTTGTCTCCTCACTCTTTCGCGTGATGTGCTTTCCACATGAAGGACGGATCGTGACCATTGATCAGCTTTCGTTCTTTGGTCCTAATATGGCATCTGGTCCGCCATCACCCCCTCCTGGTTTCTATCCACCCGTTGTATCTGCTCCACCGCAGGTCAACTATGTGGCTACTTACCCCGTGCCTGTGCTCAGTGATGATGCCGTCGTGCATCGATCGGCATCGAGTGTCAGTATTGGGTCCCGACTTCCGTGATTTCCTCCTATCCGGTGTGGAACTTCGGACTCAATGACTTCTTATTCAACATGATCAACTGGTCGGAGCATAGTTCGTTTCTTGTGTCAAGCTCCTTAAAAATGAAACATGCTGGTCGGAGCATAGTTCGTTTTCTTGTGTCAAGCTCCTTAAAAAATGAAACAAGGTCCTCGGAGCATAGTTCCTTTTCTTGTGCCAAGCTCCCTAAAAAATGAAACAAGGTCGTCAGAGCATAGTTCCTTTTCTTGTGCCAAGCTCCCTAAAAAATGAAACAAGGTTGTCGGAGTAGAGTTCCTTGTCTTGTGTCAAGCTCCTTAAAAATGAAACAAGGTGTCCGGAGCAGAAGTTCCTTGTCTTGTGTCAAGCTCCTCTAAAAAATGAAACAAGGTCGCTTCTGAGCATAGTCTTGCCTTGTGTCAAGCTCCTTAAAAATGAAACAAGGTTGTCAGAGCAGAGTTCCTTGTCTTGTGTCAAGCTCCTTAAAAAATGAAACAAGGTTGTCGGAGCAGAGTTCCTTGTCTTGTGTCAAGCTCCTTAAAAAATGAAACAAGGTTTTCGGAGCAGAGTTCCTTGTCTTGTGTCAAGCTCCTTAAAAAATGAAACAAGGTTGTCGGAGCAGAGTTCCTTGTCTTGTGTCAAGCTCCTTAAAAAATGAAACAAGGTTGTCGGAGCAGAGTTCCTTGTCTTGTGTCAAGCTCCTTAAAAAATGAAACAAGGTCGTCGGAGCATAGTTCCTTGTCTTATGTCAAGCTCCTTAAAAAATGAAGCAAGGTTTTTCGGAGCACAGTTCCTGGTCTTGTGTCAAGCTCCCTAAACCATGAAACAAGGTGTTTGAGGATAGTTCTTTTAATGTGTCAACCTCGTTAAAATAATGAAACACGTTCCCATTCAATTCGAGTCTTTGATAAGATCTCGTAAAATCCCAGTCGAGTCTTTTCTTTTGATCTTGTAATTTGAACCTTCACTCCATCTGCTTTTCATATGGATTGAAGCTTGGGGGCATGTACCTCGAATTGAGTCACCATGCCGGGGGCATGCTTACTTTTTCAAGCATAGTTTGTTTCCGTTTCAAGCTTGTGTAAAAATGAAACCGGTTTCAAGCATAGTTTATCTTTGTTTCAAGCTTGTGTAAAAATGAAACCATTCTTATTTTACCTCTTGTGATTGCCATTTTATTAGCCTATTTCTGCCAGATGAGCCTTGGTTTTCTCACTCCATTGTCACTATCTGCTTGGCCGATCATATGCCTTCACTTGGTTGTTTTACCCGTTCCTGAGGAACCGCTGCTATGAGTGGTCTTGTTAGCCAGCCTCTCAACCTTTATTTGTTCAGAGTAGTTCCGCCATTACCGGAACCAGTTGCTACCCTTTATACCACTCGTTCCTCCAGGAGGAGTCATCTTTCAGCTCTTTTCTGACTCTCTAAACATGAAAAGATTGCCGAGGCCCTTGTCGTTTCGATCTCGTTAAATTGGACACGAATCCACATCCACCCAGTATAAGTTTAACCCTTTTTCGGGCTGAGATGGATTGATTACGAAAAAGGAATACCCTAGCCTATCACGACTAGGAGGTTTTTCCCGGATATTGTTTTCTACCTTTTCGGATCTGGGAAAATATTTACGAAAAGGGACTGCTGGAGTTTTCTTTTCCGTTGTCTTTTCAAACTCTCTAAACATGAAAAGACGCCGAGTTCTTCCTTTGTCAGAATCGTTAAACCTAAATGACATCGGGGATTGTCAATCATGACGTTATTCGAGTTTCTCCTTCCTAGGGCTCGTTAAATGTACTAGGATGGATTCGCCCGAAGGGTGGATTTATATGACAAGCATATGGTATCCTCTTCAAGCTTGTGTAAAAATAAAGAGGTACTCACCGAAATGGTGGGGGAAAATGGAACCGTAATCGTGTCGGCAGTATGTCGCTCTCGAACATGGCACTTGTCTGCATTCGTGTCGGGTTGGGGACATCTCATCTCGCTGCTTCAATTTGCTTCCATGGGTTTGGGTAATCTCTTTTGACCTCTCATCTGTTCACTGCCTCGTCACCATGACCTCTGATCTGTTGATGTCAAATACTGCCAAATCCATTGTCGTGCCGTTTATGTGTTCAAGAGAAGTTGGCCTCTGCGAATATCAACCTTCCTCTGTTTCTCATATGGTCCTGATTCACAACAAAACATTATGTTCCTCTGTCTCGTGTCGATGATGTGGGAATCATTATGGCCCACCTTCGATCAAGGTCACTTCCCGTCGACTTCAACTCATTATCCAGGAAGTTGGTCTAGAGACTCCTGATGGTACCTTGGAGCCTGCATGCCTCAATGGCAGGTTCGTCGCATTCGACGTGAAGTTTACATCATTGACTTCCGATCGAATGATTCTGCGGGTGTTCGACGTCAACTCATTTATTCACACGCCGTAGATTGTACCCGTAGTACCTTGAGGACCATTGTCATTATTGGTGGTTTCTCTCGCGTCTGTTAACAGCTTTCATCATTGGCTGGTAATCAGACGATGTTCTTGCATGTTCGACATCAGCTCACATATTCACATGCTCGAACTTGTACTTGTTTGGGTCGAGATGGAGCGCAAGACCCTGGATTATGTCTGTTGTAATCCAGGCTGCGATTGTGGATTATTATCATTATGTACATGACTCACCGATTGGATGGCTGCGACCATACCTGAGTCTATTTTTTTGATCTTAGTTGGATGGCTATGCCCATACCCTGGATCCGGATTATAGCATACTCTGTTCGGATGGCTGCGTCCATACCATAGATATACATCATGTACTTGAGATATCAGTTGTATCTTTCTGTGCAGGTTTTCCGACGGCGGGCCTTCAGTTGGACATGTTCTCGTAAAGCATTTCACCCCTCTCTCTCTCGGGCCTCATGCTTTAGGGGGCATCTGTTACACAGTAATTTGTCACCGTCCCTACCATTCCCCGTCCCGCACAATGGAGGACCCATTATGTGACTTGTGAACACTGTCATGCCTTGAAAACATCATCAATGCATCCCTCTGAGTATGAGCTTCATTTCCCCTTGAGACATCTCCTTGCAAAATCTATGAAAAACAGCTCTTTTTGCATTGGCGCGGGTAGACAGTTCAGTGCTCGCGCCAATCAGGGAAATCCTGTAAAGAGGTCGCGCCACTTGGCGCTCTGTCATAGAGCAACAATCGCGCCACCCATTTTAGGGACTGTTTTTTAAATATGGATGGCGGAAGTTGAGTTCAAACAAACTCACAAACCACTGCCTATCTTGAGTTGGGAGGTTTGGTTGCGGGAGTTCTATGGAAGGGAAGTGGTTTTGCCACCTCCCATGGAACCTTCCTTGTTGATAGGGCCAATCCCATAATAATAGGGATCCCAACTCCCTCCTTCCCCATCTATAAAAGCCTGCTCAAATCCATGGCAAGCTATTCTTGAAGTGCTGAAGCTTTGCATCTCCCTATTCCCAAGTGCCTTTGTGCTGTAAAGAATCCCTTCTTTCCCTTAAGGCCCATTCAAGTGAGGAGACCATTGTTACGAGACTCTGGAGAGGTTTCCCTTTCCTTGGCGAGCTTTGCGAGACGTGGACGACCGGAGACCCGTTCGAAGGAAGCTGCGACGTCAGAACTTGGCTGTAACTTCTATTCGTTTATCATTTTAATAGATGACTATGATTATGGTTCCACTCCTTTTTCCATCATGTTAATGCGAGTAATATCTTTTCTGACCGATGTTTAGTTACGTATGTTGGTTCCTATGCATGTATCTGTTCGTTTCTTCTGTGTGCAGGTGTTCATCCACGGAGATCGTGGAAGGATTGTGATCTGCCAGGGCTGAAGGACGGGGACATCTTCTTCTTCACATCTAGCGTTGGAATCCAGGTAGGCTCTTATCCCAAGTCTTTCATTCGTAACTAGGAGCTTGCGTCATAGCATTGTTTGTTTGTTGCTAGACCCCTGCTGGGCTAGTAGGGATCGCCTCTGTCCGCAGAGGGGATTTACCTCCTCAACA
>CM076577.1:1390051852-1390228521 GCA_034641835.2 Pinus albicaulis
CTGAAATAGACAATGGTGGGGCCCCAAGTGGAATAGGCGGTGACCACCAATATCCACCTGGATCATTCCTCCCCCCTTAGGAAGCAATGGTCCCCATTGCGTTAAGTTCCTCCATGAGATGAGGAAATTTCTGCTGAACTTGGTCCCTGGTGAACCACTTTCCTTGGTGCAGGAGTTGGCCAGCTTTGACAACCCGATATAGTTGGATCTTTTGCTGGCGAGTGTTCTTGATTTGCATGTCCATGATGCAATCTGTGGTGGCCTGTTCCATGCAGTCTGGATTTAACTCAGTTGGTGTGAGTTGTTCTGCAATGTCCGAGGTGTCCAGTAGAGGTGGGAAGTAAGGACGCAGGCGATCCACATTGAAGACTGGGTGCAGACCAAGGAATGGTGGAATACTGAGCTCGAATGCATTGTTCCCTACAGCCTTGGTGATGGTGTACGGCCCGTATCGGAGCGGGCAAAGCTTGCGGTGGGGTCCAATGAGGCGCTCCTTCTGCAAATGTAGCCATACTTTGTCACCCACCTAGAAGTTGTGTGGCACCCGGTGTTGATCATGGCGTTGCTTGTACTTGGCATTGGCTCTGTCCAATATATCATGAACCTATTGGCGGATGTGTTGAATGCGCTCGATGAAGTTACTTGCTTTGTCAACTTCAGACTGGACATGAGCTGAATTGGCCTGAGCAGCTGCAAATGGCATGGCTACGTCAATGGGACATAGTGGCTGGAATCCCAAGCCCACCTGAAAGGGGCTATGGCCGATTGAACCGTGGAGAGCCCGATTATAACTATGTTGTACATAAGGGAGGCTCTCGTCCCATGTGCGTGGATGCTTTGAATTGTACATGCGCAGAATGTGTACAATCATTCTGTTGACGACCTCTGTCTGGCCATCTGTTTGGGGATGGAAAGCTGTGGACTCGGTGAGCTTGGTATCCAACATCGACCAGAGGCTGGACCAAAATGTGCTGAGGAACCTGCTATCCTGATCTGATATGATAGACTGTGGGATCCCAAAGTGCACCCACACTCATTCAAAGAAGAGTTTAGCAGTGGCTTCTGCTGTGATATTCTTCTTGCAGGCCGCCATAATGGCCATCTTCGAGAATCCGTCGACGACCACAAAAACACAGTCATTTCCCTGCTTAGTAGAAGGCAGGCCCGACATGTAATCCATGGAGATGGATTCCCAAGGTCGACTAGGGGTAGGTAGAGGAGTATATAGGCCTTGCTTCTTGATGGTCAGTTTGGCGATGGCACAAGCAGTGCAGGATCTGATGTGCTTCTCGACATCCTTTCGAAGGTTTGGCCCGATTGAACCGTGGAGAGCCCGATTATAACTATGTTGTACATAGGGGAGGCTCTCGTCCCATGTGCATGGATGATTTGAATTGTACATGCACATAATGTGTACAATCATTCTGTTGACGACCTCTGTTTGGCCATCTATTTGGGGATGGAAAGCTGTGGACTTGGTGAGCTTGGTATCCAACATTGACCAGAGGCTGGACCAAAATGTGCTGAGGAACCTGCTATCCCGATCTGATATGATAGACTGTGGGATCCCAAAGTGCACCCACACTCGTTCAAAGAAGAGATTAGCAGTGGCTTCTGCTGTGATATTCTTCTTGCAAGCCGCCATAATGGCCATCTTCGAGAATCTGTCGACGACCACAAAAACACAGTCATTTCCCTGCTTAGTAGAAGGCAGGCCCGACATGTAATCCATGGAGATGGATTCCCAAGGTCGACTAGGGGTAGGTAGAGGAGTATATAGGCCTCGCTTCTTGATGGTCGGTTTGGCAATGGCACAAGCAGTGCAGGATCTGATGTGCTTCTCGACATCCTTTCGAAGGTTCGGCCAATAGAAATACTTCTGTAGTATTGCTACTGTTTTCTCGACCCCGAAATGCCCAGCGACTCGACCGTAGTGTGCTTCCCATATCATCTTGGCACGCTCGCTTGAAGGAACACAAAGGTGTCCCAGGTGACATAAAAGTGCATCTTGGAGGTGAAAATTTGGAACTTTCTTACCCCCCAAGAGTGCCTTGTAAGTGTGGCCGAATTCTGGGTCACTCTCATAGAGAAGCGGCCAATCAAAAGTCTCATGCCCACAAGAGTTGAGCACGGTGGTGAGCGCCACGATCGGTGGTCGGCTGAGGCAGTCTGCAACATTATTGGTGCTACCCTTCTTGTACTTGATGTTCAAATGAAACTGTTGCAGATATGTGGACCACTTCTGATGGCGATCATTCCGCAACTTCCCTTGTGTCTGTATGAACTATAGGGGCCGGTGGTCTGTGTGGATGATTGTTTCCTTCCCCAAAATGTAATGCTTCCATTGTCGAAAAGCTTGCACAATGGAATACATTTCTTTGTCATAAGTGGGATACTTGCGAACTGTGTCAGACAATGTCTCACTGTGATATGCCACTGGATGTCCTTGTTGAGTAAGAACTGCCCCAATAGCATAGTCAGAGGCATCTGTCTCGATCTCAAATGGCTGTTGCAAGTCTGGTAAAGTGAGCACTGGGGCAGAACAGAGGCGGTTTTTCAGTTCTGTGAACGCCTTCTGTTGAGGTTCCGACCAAAATTTTTTTGCTCTCGCTCCTCCCTTGGTGAATTGACTCAAGGGCCAAGTGATATGAGAGAATCCCAACACGAACCTCCGATAGAAATTAGCAAGACCCAGAAAGCTGCGAAGCTCTGTTATAGTGGTTGGGGCCGGCCAATCCCGAATGACTTGGATCTTGGCTGGATCCACATGCACCCCCCTTTCATCAATAATGTATCCCAGATATTGAACCTGGGTCATGCCAAAAGTGCACCTCTCCAAATTGGCACACAACTTGTGTTGCCGCAGTGTTTGGAGGACTTGTCGGATGTGGTGAAGGTGCTCTTCCCAAGTCTGGCTGAAGATCAGAATATCATCCAAGTACACCACTACAAATGAGTTGGTGAATGGCCGCAAGATGTCAACCATCATCCTCATGAAGGTGGCGGGGGCATTCATCAATCTAAAAGGTATGAACAACCATTCGAAAAGGCCTTCCTTGGCTTTAGCGTTGTGCCTTCCACACACTCTGAGTTCAATTGGTACCGGTGACACCTGTGTACTCTGTGTCGATCTTGCCGAAATATTTTGCACTCTTGAGTTGGTCCGTAAGGTCATCAATCCGTGGGATTGGGCACCATATTGGACAAAGGATCTTGTTCTGGCCGCCCGATAGTCAAGGTAGTCTCCATGTCCCATCCTTCTTCTCGTACCACAACACGATAGGGTTCTGCTGTAGCGATGAACTTGGTCTCGATGACCTTTCTGCAACAGCTCCTGAATCTGCCTCTTGATTTCATCATTTTCCAGAACAGAGCGCCGATAGATCGGTCCATTAGGTAGCGGCGCACCGGGGGTCAGATCAATCGGGTGCTTGACCTGACAGTGCAGAGGAACCCCCGTGGGTGAGGTGAATATGTCCCCGTACTCCTCCACAACCTTA
The DNA here is from genome assembly GCA_034641835.2 of Pinus albicaulis. Taxonomy (NCBI): domain Eukaryota; kingdom Viridiplantae; phylum Streptophyta; class Pinopsida; order Pinales; family Pinaceae; genus Pinus; species Pinus albicaulis. The sequence continues at coordinate 1,390,055,353 of CM076577.1, forward strand.
TCCATTTGTTGTTGTTGTGCAGAGGAGCCCTGTCTGGAGGTCGTGGCCACAGTCTTCTTCTTGCCCCGGGGGCGGATCATCAGAAAAACGAATTTCCTGGTTTGGGAAATGAGCTTACTACATTGTTTTGCAGTAACCAAAGAGATAGCGGCAGGAGGTGGTACCTCTGGTATCCTGTACAACTTATTTCCCAAAGTAACAATAACAGCACGAGGTCGAGACTCATACACAGCATGACGCTTCCACAAGTATGGTTGTCCTAGTAATACATCAGAAACATCAATAGGAGCAACGTCACATAATACCTCATCCGTGAAGGGCTTGATGCTATAGGGAAGGCGGCACTGCTGGCTGACGCGGAGATCTCGTCCTTGGTGAAGCCACCCGATGGTGTATGGATGTGGGTGAGCCGTGGTCGGCAAGCCCAACCGCTTCACGGCGTCTGCTGAAATGAGGTTCTTTTGGCTCCCATTGTCGACAATGAACTGTACAGGGGAGCCCTTTACCCACATTTGGGAGTGGAAGAGACGTTCCTCCTCCTCTGGATCTTCCGGTTCCTCCTTCTGGACCTTTGTAGTGGCAACAGTGGCGTTGGGCTCCGCATCAATAATCTGTTTCCCTTTTTCATTCCCCTTTTCAGGTTCTGATTCGGAGTCAGAGCATGCATCTGACTCAGAAGCCCTCATCTCGGCCACTAGCGACTGCTGGGCCCGACACTCACTTGTGTTGTGAGTGGAGCTCTTATGGAACTCACACCACTTTCCCGTGTCCTTCTTTGGCTTTACGGTGTTGTTCTTGTCTTGTGGCTTTGATGGGTTGTCTTTAGCCGCCATGCTTTGTCCTTTGTTTTGCGGTTTGGAAGCACCTTTTCCTTGCTTTTGATTCGCAGATCCAAAGTCTCGCTTCTTCTGTTTGAATTTCTGCTCAATCTTGGCAGCATACCGGTATGCCGTACCAAGCGAGGAGATGTCAAGGAACTCCATTTCCTCCTGAATGTATTTGTGCAGACACCTGCGATACTTTAGCACCAGATGTTTCTCTGAATCTTTGATACCCAACTTTGTGCGCAGGGTATGGAACAGATTCGTCAGCTCATGCACATCTTGATCCCTTTGTTGTCGCAGCGTGGTCCATTGTATGTACTTGTCCTCATAGCTCCCCACAGGATAGTACTGTTCCTTGACGGCGTCTCGGGAAGAATTCCAAGTTGGTACGGCCGAGAACAGAGAGGGTTCTGTCTGGTCCTTGTTCTCACAGTAGGTTTCCCACCAGTCCTTAACATGGGGGGTAGCTTTGAGGAGTGCAAAAATAATCTTCTCCCGGTCTGAAAAGTCATGAACAGAGAAATATCCTTGTAATAGATTCAACCATCTATCTACGGCATCTGCGTCTATTTGAACCTCAAATATGGGAATGTCAAAATTTACTTGTACCTTAAAGGGAGTCGCAACTCCAGAGTGGCTACTGGATGCAGATGCGCCGCCGGTGGGCAGCCGTTGAAGGATCCGAGCAAAGCTATCCATCATCGCGTTCCTTTGTTTTTCGAGGGCCTCCTCGAGCAATATTTTGATAGGATCTCCTGCTCCCTCATCTTTCTTTTCGTCCCCCATGTGCGTCCGTCGAGGTTTGCGAGGTTGATCTTGCAAAGGTTCCACCAGATCAAGCCCTAGCTCCTTATACCCCGACCTCGTTGGGGACATGCAAAGAAGGATCGAGAAAAAGCAGACCGCTCTGATACCACTGATCCGGATTTATGCAGGAACGCAAAAAAATAAACATATAACCATAAATACAGAGATGCAGCGGAAATAACACTTCATTTCATTAATATCAAAGAACTGAAATTTGCTTACAGACAGAATGGAAATAAAACTAGCTAGGGCGCTGGTAGCTATCTCTGAGAAGAGATGTGGCGGCTACAGGCCTCTGAACTTAGTTACAATGAGGCTCAAGGGCCTATTTATCATTTAGAAACAATGGGAAATCCTAAACAGCCAAAACCCTAACCCTAGGAGATGAAGCGCCAAAACTATGGGCCCCGTTTGGGTAAATTGGTGTTTCAACTTCCCAGGGGCGTAACTTTGGCATGCGATCTCCGTTTGACGCGTACCATACCTCGTTAGAAAGATCTATCCAAGGACTACAAATTTGGAACGAGAAACATCGGTCCATGGACCCATGTTGCTCTCCGTTTTCCCAAAAAACGTCGTTTAGGGCCTCAAAACGGCTCCGGAAGTTTAGGACCCGAAAAACTGCTAAAAATAGTAAACTGTGTTGAAACTGAAAAACTGAAAGAGACAATGGTGGAGCCCCAAGTGGAATAGGCGGGTGACCACCAATATCCACCTGGATCATTTCTGGCCTCCCAATGGAAGGAAACACTAGTACAAAATGGCTAATTAGTTACTAAAAAATGACTAAAATTTGCTTATAAATGACTATTTTTTGGTCGATAACCAATAGTAGCTAATTTATAGTATCTTATAACGCGACCAACTTTTGGTCGTTTTTAGCTTAGTCATTAATTGGTTATCTCAATTTTTTGGTCTAGTTGTATATTTGGTTATTAATTTGATCATTAATTTCGTCACTGATTTAGTCATTAATTTATTCATTGATTTGATCATTGATTTGGTCATTTATTTAATCATTGATTTAATATTTGATTTGGTCATTAATTGTCACAATTAATGACCAAATATACAACAAAATATATTACTATATGATCACCCGAGAAAACTAATTAATGATCAAAGAAATATGACCAAAATGTTGGTCGTGTTATAAGATAATGTAAATTAGCTACTAACAGTCATATATATGCAAATTTTAGTCATCGTTTGAAACCAATTAATGACCGAAGAAATATGACTAAATTTTAGTTGCATTATAAGATACTATAAATTAGCTATTAATAGTCGTGTATGTGCAAAATCTAGTCATCATTTATAGTCACAAATTTTTCATTTGTAGTAGTCATTTATTCATTATATAAACTACTAATTTAGTAGTTTATATTCATTTCATTTACTATCATTAATAGTCATTATAAATAACTAATTTAGTCGTATATTCATTTTATTTATGTTCATCATTAATTAGTATAAACTACTAATTTAGTAGTTTTAAATTGATTTTGTGTTTATTATTGCTCAACATAAACTAATTTGTATGATTTAAAAAATGTCATACAATGTTCATGTTCATTTAATATGAAAACACAAAGTCACATATTTTAATTACAATACTAAACAATATCAAGTATAACTATAAATAATTTCAACCACATAAATTATATTATATGAAATGTTAAAACATTACAATATGATTTTCCAACTTAATATTGGTTGGACTACAATTTACAGATGAAATGGTGTTTCATCACTTCAAAACATTATCGTTGTGTTTTCAAGTTATTGTAGGTGAATTCACCAACTCTGAAGACTTGACCATCAGTCTTTATATCTGTGTCTGATGTGGGATATTGGCTCTAAGCGTATCATGAGACAAGTTCTCCTCTCTCTCTTTTTGCATTTGTCACTCCAATGTTATTGCTCCCCTCTTTTTTCAATTCATGCTTCTTACCATCAATACTGAGTTCATTTTTTGAAAACAATAGAATATACATGAAATATAATGAACACTAGAATATAAACTAAATTAGACTATAAATAATTTATACGACATATACCTCAACATCGGCAATGTCAAAGCCATTTTTCCCCATACAAGTAAGAAACTCAAACAAATTTTCTTCATTGGGGAGATAATTGCCACTATAATGTGGCCAGATAACTTGTATAAACAAAACAAATAAAATATCACCATATATAGAAAATAACACCTTAGTGACTTAGTATTCAACTTTCAAGGAAATCTTAGGAGCAATCATGTCAACTAAGTTATATGCTAAAAAGCTCAAGCTGTAGATAACTTGTGAAAACAAATAATCTGAGGTGTGATGTTTAATCCTTGTCGTTTTATTCACAACATTTCATTTTCTAATGCATGAACTTAGTCAAGTATATAAACAACATGTACTCAAATAACAACATGAAGTAACTTTTTATGATAGTCATGAAAATACTTTAACACAAAATAGCTGTAATGATTCCAATCAATAAAGTGTAATACTAATTTCATATTCAAGCTTTGGTTGTTGTTTAAATAGACATGGTACTAAGTATTTTCAATTTCATAGTTAAAAGACAACAAAATCAAAAGAAACATCCAAAATACAATCAAACAATAAAGAGAGGATATCATGGAATGGAAATTACAATTATAAAAAAAATTACCTGTCAATCGATGTCGTGTTTGGTATTCCATAAGCATTTGCTTCCCGAAAATAATAACCATGAGGTGAAATAATCACAACATTAAAAACCATACGAATTCCTACTAGAAACATTTCCAAAGTCGATGGCTTAGGTTTCTAAGCGATCTCTAACAGCGAGTGAACCATATCCAAGATGTGATATGCATCATCTCCCTGTCCTTTTTGAAATCACATATCCTGTAACCTGCCCACAACAGAGTCAAGTAACAATCAAACAAAGACATTGACATTTATTTTTATCTTTTATATCTATAAAATTTGAATCTGATTTGTTTCATGAACATATTAATTTATATTTAAAGCCTTCCTAACAGATGAGAAAGTATCAATCAAGTAGGACATCAGAAAAATTGACCTCAATGACGTCCTCAAAAAATTTCTACAATATCAATATTTTTCTTGTTGTGATATCTTGGGTAGAAAAAATAACATATCTAAAAAAGAAAAATGCATATATTTCTTATGGTCAAACTTTGTATATGGTGTATTCTTAAGCAGTTTTTTAAGATGTTCCTCCGCCTTTACCAAAGTGAATTGTAGCTTGGTTAGACTATGTATCCTTTCATTTAGCATCAATTTCTGCAAGATAAATGTCAAAAATTATTCTTTCCCATTTCTCAACATGAACCTCAGCCTAGAGGGAAGCCCTTAGTTATTGGAAATTTTTGTCATCCTATCGAAGTAAGCATCAATATGTTCCTTGGCCTTTGAATGGTCAATCATATGACCAATAGTGCTCATCAGTTTGCACAAAGCTTCAACATTTTCCTCCTCTGGGTGCTGAAATTCACCAATTAATTTCTTGATGTGTGCTTGCATAATTCTTTCGGTCAACATACTTTCTTTATAAAGCTCACCAATAAACCTTATATTTCCTAGCATTCGTTGTCGTGTTGCAGCCTTCTTCTCCCGCCTTTATTTTGCTGAAAGGCTTTTTTCACCATGCTCTTTTGCTTTCTCATCCTCTACATCTTCTCTTTCATATTTTTCAAATTCTTCCTGGCATATGTTCAAAATAACTCGCCTGAAAAAAACCTTCTCATTATCTTCATAAAATTCTGGTATTCCTATAGCAAGCTAAAAAATGAATTTTGCATACATTTCACAAAAATCCAGCTCCATTAAGTCTTTGTCAAATATTTGAATATTATACCATGAAGACATGATGTAGAGTCAATGTTCACTTCTTTGACATGTTAAAAAATTTTCTCAAAGTTTTGGGGCGTTAATTTTTTAAGGATGGATTTAATTTTTCTTTGTTTCAACTGATCCTCATCAGAGACCTTGCCCACTTCATATCGGTTGTCTGATATATGAACTATGGGCAGAGAAGGCTATGGAGGAAGAATCAAACCCTTCTGCGAACCAGAAACATGTTGCCACCTATCAGCATCAGAATTATTTCTCACTAGTCCAACTTGTGGAAGTGGTTCTTGCACATAAGGCCCTCTAGAAAGGATGACATGCATACTTTCTTGCAAATCCAGTATTATAACCTTGTCCAGGTTGAAACACATAAGAGGAACCACTAAGATCCGCATCCATCTGCATATCACAACCATCAGCAAAAGCATCCACCGGCTTGGCCCATCTATCATCATCCAAACTGGACATATTTCTCCCACGAATTTCAAGTAGATAATTCCCACTCAGTTGCCTGTCAAGTCCTCTTGTAGTGCTTGCTAATGCATCAGCCTCTCCTACATGACTTGCAAGTGCTTGGGAATTTCCAAGTAATTCAATAATGTATGCACAAATTTAAAAATGATTTGGTAGATCTTTGCACTGATCCTTGATTGTCAACAAAAAATATCTAGAGTACTTTCTATCTCCTGAACATTCAGTAACTAAAATAGCTACTTGATTCATAGGATTTTAAAGCTTGGCTCCATCTTCCCAGTCATCCAATTCTTTCAGGACTTGCTTCTCAGGCTCTTTTGAAGAAGTCTTACTCTTGGCATCATCGGTTACTATTTTTGATGGTTCTGGAAGGTTCACATCTTCCTCCTTCTCCTCTTGAACCTTATAAGAATTATATAAATCCCAGTGGGAACTGCAACATTTACCTTACTAGAATAATCCTTCTTTTTCTTCTTCTTGTTGACAACTACTACCTTGGAAACATCACCAATATTTGCAACATTATTCTTTGCAGAAATATTGGAAGAACATTTATTCTCCTTTGTTTTCAATCTAGCCACTAAATCTTGCTTGCCATCACTTTCAACAAGCAAAGATGACACCTGAAGTTGAGTAGACATTTCACAAATATCACTATTAGTGGTGGATACTTGACCCTTATCTTGTGTGTCAATTGCCTTCACATTGGCAGTTGAACCTTCCCCAAGTACTTTAGCACTATCATGGTTAATCCTACCTTTGTTTCTATATCCAGAAGATTTTTTTCAGTCAACAACTTTGTTACCACTCAGAAAACATGGTTTTTCCTCCAAAATAGCCATATTAGCTTTAGGGAGGATTGTTGTAGCTTCTTATTGTAATTCCCATTCAGACACCTTGCATGTATTTGTTGTTGACTGCTTAGATACAACTAACACTTACCCTTTTTCTCTTTGAGTAGATTTTTATCAACAGCCACTGTACCATTGTCATGTATAACCAGTTGAGATGCCAACCTACTCTCATGCGTTCCATTGATTTTTCTCTCCCCAGCATGCAAACTAGATTTTTCTTTTCCGATGATAGAATTGGAAAAATAATCCAGCTCTTTGTTTATGTCAACATCAGGTGAACTTGACAACCCAGATGGGGAATCAGAAACCACAATAGTCCCATGCTCAGGATGGAGAACATTTCCAAGAATATCTTGCTTCTCTTAAATTGCAGAATTAACAAAATTATTGTTGCAGCTTTGTCTAGCATTATCGCTTGTTGATTCAGATTGTTTATTATTCACATTTCTAAGTTTTGAATATGATTTAATGCCATCCTCACTGAATGTTGACATTTTCAATGTTCCTACAAGAACATTTTTATTACCAAACTTCATATCTTCTGTTGTTTTCTTTACTACTCCAACATCCTTTGTAGAAAACTCTATAACCGGCCCAGAAGTTTCTATTTTTACTTCATATCCCTCACCATATCTTCCCAAAGATGAAGCAATATCAGCAATGATCAATTCAATTATAGATTTTGAATCCTATAAAGGTTCCAAGGTTCCCCTGGAAATATCCCTTTCAGTGATCTCATCTACAGATGATGAAACTCTTGATATCCTTAATGAGGGAGTGTCCACAACATTAACCATGTTTCCTGATGACTTCTTTGGCAATAGTATCTTTTCACATTTTGTGGGATTGCTAAATGACCCACAAGGATGGGCTGCAGAATCAGGCTCTGGCAATGAAAAATGCAAAACTGTTTCTATAGCTAGGTCAAAATTAGCCCCTCCATCAACAACTTTAACAGTCTTCTGTAGGGTTGTCATTAAAGGAGATGTTGAGGTAGATAATGAATTATGAATCAAAATTAAATCCTCTACCTGCGTGTGAGAACCAATAATTTTAGACTCCTCTGAAACCACCTCTCCTTTTGACTCCCTTTCCATATTTGAAGAGCTTCCTACCAATGCCACATGTTGTTGCATTTGCTGCTTTTTAGGCTTGTGCTCAAATTTTTTCATCTTATTTGAAAATTCATTTGTTGAAAGACCTGCTTGTTTTTTAGATATGTTTTTATTCTTTTCACTAGTATGATGATCTAATCTAGATTCAAGTGCAGAAACTACAGAACAATTTGAAACCGTACCATCAGAGAGATCGCATGTTGTCACAGTAGGCATGTTCATTGGTGACAATTTAACTCCATCTGCTTTATCTATAGTCAATACTTCAGATGGAGGACTGATGGAAAGCTGTAAACTATAATTATCTTCGTTGTTGAAAAATGCAACTGCAAGAGAACTTGATTAATTGCCAAGAGATTTTGGCAAGGAGTCTGTCTTTCCATCTAGAACTTGAATTGGAGCCAGAGTGGTTTCTGAAGCCTATGGGAATGGTTTCAATATATCAAGCATCTCACCAGAATGGATTGTAGCCAGTTTATTTTGTCCTTTTAATGGGTGTGAATCATTTGATATGTCGATTTTTGTCTTTAAAGGTTGATGAAAAGTAGATGAAATGTTACCATATGACCTAGCTAGCATCGATGAGTAGATATTCATTGGGCATGAACCACATAAAGAAACATAACCTGAAAGTGGAGGTTTGTATGTAGGAAGTCCTGCTAATGGAGGAATGGAATATTTAATTCATGACGCAACATCAAAGATCAAAGCAATGAAATAAAATCATTGTGGAAAGAAATATGCAAAACTTGCTCATTTTTTGCATATCAAATATTCTCCAAGTATGGGCAGAAACATGAGAGTTGAATTTTCAACTTTCTAGGATCTTTTCAATGTGGTCAACCAAAAAGATGTCAAAAAAACTAAATATTTTTGGGGATTCAAAAATTGTTGTGGATTGAGTATGTGAAAAAGTCAACATAGTGGCCCCTCATTTGGCTCACATTTTGCAAGGTATCAAACAAGTCTACAACAAGTTGGATTGGTTCTCTCATGGCCATATATACCATCAACTCAATACCCTAGGAGAGAAGCTCTCCAACTTATTCCACAAGTGCTAGAATACCAAGAGTATATGAATAATAATTTTGTGGGGGTTGTTGCCTTCCATATCTAGTTTTTTGTCTCACTTATTGCTATATTTTGTGATTACATATGTAAAAAATCCAATGATATTATCCGAAAAGTGGTAGAGATTTTTTTTGGGGGTTCAAATGTCAGAAATAATGGAGATGGTGTCATAATCTAATTTTGCATTGGTAACTGAAGAACTGAAGTGCCTAAAGCTCAATAACATGAATTCTGATGTTCATTATCAAACTATTAGAACTCATTGAGGGATACTTTTAAGATGTTTAAGAGGAAGTGAGCACTTTGTGCTTTCTATTTTTTGTGATTATTTTCGGCCTAAAGTTTGCTACTATTGCTACACTTTTCTATGAGCATAAGCAGAAGTGAGTGGAAAAAACTGTTTGTGGGTATTTGCTCTTGCTGTGGCTCTAATTAAATAAGTTGTTTCCATTCATGTACTATTACAATACGGTAATTTCATGGTACACTGAAGTACATTGAAAATCTGAAAATAAATTTAAAAGCTATAGTTATTGTATGCTACCACCATTTGAATATTTTTTATCCAATCACGTTGAATCAAGTTCTTAGTTTGTTTGTTCAAGTTTATCTTGGATGTATAGTATATACTGCAGGTTTCTTCTCATGTGACTACAACTGCTATATGAGAAAGCAAGTGCCTGTATCTTTTCCAATACCAGCTCCTCATGGTATCTACAGCCAAGCAGGAACTATAGGTCGTTATTTCAAACTGTACTATTAAGTGGTATTAGGATGTTATTTTATTAGTGACATGTAATTTTGTGGTCCAATTAATATCATTTGTTTTGAGATGATGCCACATTGTGTCGGTTGTTTTCAAATCTGCAAACATCAACTCCGTCTCTATGTGCATACTAATAATTTTGAGACGTATTCTTTTGAATTGCATGAACAATATAATTACTAGATGCTGGATTGTTCACAAAACTGTTATTACAATTTACTGGTCATGGTACAACCCTTTATCATTGATAGTACTGCAAGTCTTTTAGTGCGAGTGGATTTTGTCTCCATTCCAGGAACTAATTGTTTGATGGTTTTTATGAGATATTAGTGTTAACCAAGTGAGAATTTAAACATAGAAGGGCATGATTGAATGTGGTAATTTCTAGTAATCTCCAAAATTTTACAGAACTTTGTATTATACTTAGTTCTGAACAAACTCACATTAATTGTAAGAAAACTGAGAAACAATAATATTTTTTTTGGAAAAGTTGGAAATGATTGACAAGATAATATTATGATGAAGAAAAAATCAATAATATTAGAGGGTGCAAGAAGTCATAAATTGACTATGGGAGCGTTTCCTAAACGCTAAATGATAAAGTGATAAGGGCACTCTTAAATGCTAAAACACTGGAAAAAACAGGAAAAAATACATAACTAAAAGAGATTAGTAAGATCCAAATATAGCAGAGAACCCTAAGAGTTGTAAGGCTCTAGTGCAACATTAACATCATTGTTGGAAATAATAGTAGAGGAAGAGGAGGAAGTATCATTGACTTTTTCTATTATTGTTAAGATGTTGATGTAGAACTTGATGATGCCCTCTAGAGAGTACCTAGAGCATAAGGGGTCTGTCTGTACAATCCTAGGTGAAATATAAAGTGAAATGAATTCTCTCCTAATATATAAGGCTGAGGGGAATAACCTCTTCATGCATCAATCAGTATGAAGGCATGCCGACCTTGATGATGTCATGTGGAGAGTACCCAGAGTGGAAGGGGCTTGTTTGTAAAATCCTAGGCAAGCTCCAGGGGCTTGTTTGTGAACTCTGGTTGCTTAAGCTAATCTAGTGGGTATTCATTTGTATAGTGTAGTGGCTCTATACAAACTTTGAACCTTCAACCCATGACTCCACAAAGTTAACTTGCTTCCTTTAGTGCATTGTGGAAGGTCATTTGTGAAGTTGTGATGTATACTTCAACAACTTTCTTCCCACAACAATAACCACTAGTAGCTATAATAGATAAGAATTAAGATTACCTGGTGATGGGGTTTGAAACTTTGACCTTGAAGGATGAAACACAGCCCAAAAGGACACCCCAGTGCCCAAATACTCCACCTAGGTTTGGGATCATGGCCCAGAAATGCACCCGGGAAACAAAGCCAAAGACTCAACGTAGATTTCCAAAATGTAGCCCAAAATTGCAATCCATAAAAATAGAGAACTATGGTCCAAAATAAAAACGAGTATTCTCTCCAGATAAATTTTAGATAACCATTTTTAGAATCACACGTATTGGATGAATCTTAGCTTTAGGAATGCACAATGGATTAGAGAAAAAAAACTGTCCTTGGGATTTTTATTTAGTAAATTAGTGGGTATTTATAGTTGTTAATCCAATTTTAGGGTGTTTTTAAAATTTAGAACTTGTTCTTGTGTCAGTTGCACAATCAGGACGATATCTGTACTATATGCAAAATATTGTGTATCTAGGTTATAACCATACTTGTAGGAAAGGCCAATACAACTAAATGTTGCTAGTATTATCAGATGGCCATGAATAAGACATAAAATAGCAAGTTTACTACAGTGTTATTTGGAAAAACAAGCATGAATCTATCATCAATTTGGTGCTCTCGAGGAAACTGAGCTTGTTGTTTTTCTCTAAATTATGTGGTATAAAGATAACTTTTGGTCCTAGCAATTATGGGAATTAACGAAATTTACAACGAGGTTATTATTGTTGTGCTTTAATAATGCCATGAGCCATCTCTGAATCACTTCCTTTCACTAATATACTTTATTTATTCGAAGTACCATGAGATTTGAGGTGGCTGTTGACTCGAGGATTTTTTTTTGTTGATAAGGTTTTTTAGCAGAAATAATTTTAGGTGTAAAAAAGCTTTGGGAGCAAAAATAATGATAAAAATACGTTAGGAGCATTTCACCAAAGATCATTTCCATTTCCATTGTGGATTAAATCAATGACTAAATCGGATAGAATCAAGGCCAAAACCTAACAATTGGGACTAAAATTTCATAGTTTCAATATAAGCATGTGGACAACAACAGTGGAAATTCATTGTAATACAGAGACCTTACAAAACCATATTTTCTTGATGATCATAGAGGCTTTGGTATTTCACTTGCACTAAGCATAGCATATATTGTCATAAATCGGTAAGGTACATCTATAAGACCTCATTTAAAAATCAAAGAACTTATATAACAATTATTGTTGACTAGTGTAAAAGCATAGCTCTGAAATAATGGAAAGGAACCGTGGGATATATCTAACATGCAGAAATCAAGAACTGAATAAGTAGGAAGTGATGTTAGCCCAAATCATGGTGTAAACTGACCAGTATTAGACTTTTTCCACTTCATACCGTCACACTAGTGTGTTTGTAGCAAAAATTGGTATTGCTGAAGGTATAACTACGAAGATGTAAAAGAAAATATTCACGGTGCAAAATTTTTAGTTTAAACCATAGATATAAACTTAAAACACATTTTGGATAAGAAGTACATACTTGTTCAAATGCTGAGAAAAATTCCAGAAACTGCAATGTTAATCCAACATCATTTGACGAAAATTCTATGCCTGCAATCAACTCCATTGGCTTCCCTTGAGGAAAAATTATTTCATCCATATTTTTCCTGTCTTTGCATTTCTTCTTCTTCAAATTCACTTTTCCTTCAGCAACCTCTAACTGAAAATCAGATACAGAAATAGATTGATCATTGATCCCCTTGATAACATCTTTCTTTCCAGGTCTGTCTATATTGTCTGATTTTCTTTTCTTTGTTTGCTTCACATCGACCTTTAGAACATGTTCACTTTCTGTTGCATCAGATTTCCAGCTTTACAATTAATTTCAGATGAATGAATTTTGTTTTATTTTTGGTTTACTTTAGCCCCTTTTTTCCCCTTGAGAGGCCATGTGCTTTTATGAATAGCCAAAAAATCTTGTGTATCTTTACTTGCAGTGACAACCTTATCTTGAACGTTATCGTTTTCATTTTTTGTAATGAAAGGGGATTCTGTTGTATCTGACTTTGTCTCTTTTTCATTTACAATGTTACTTGCCAACTGCCCCTCTTCACAAATACCCTTTATTGGAAGATCTGTCTCAGCATTGACCTTGCTTTTTCTATTGGAATTACTTTTGTTATTTATTGATTTTCCATTCAGAGCATGTGTATTAGATATCCTCTTCCCATCATTATCAGTGAAACTTCAGTGCCTGGTAATTTGAACGGCAACGAAGTTTCTGAATTGAATTAGGAAGGTCATTATTTTCAAGACGGGCATCACTATGTGTAAAATACAACACCTTATGTTGTTTCAGCAAAGGAAGCATCTCAACCTTGTAGAAGGACGCTTGTAGATTGGATAGCTTAAAAAATTGTTAGCTACAATCCTAGAATGGATTTAGGGTAACGTATGAAAACTATCACCTCAAAATCAACAAGAAGATTATATCCAAGCAAATTCTTAAAAAGAACAGAAGATTATTTCACCTTTGACCATGAAACAGGAGCCTTCTTTAAAGACTCAAATTTTTTTAAGGATGCAGGTAAGGAATCAATAATGTGCACATCTTCCTTTAGTGTGTCAACAAAGTGGTGAACATCAAATATATCTTTAAACCCACTGCAAAATTTAAGCATTTCAATGTCAACCAATATTTTCAGAGTTCCAAAGCAGAAAGTAACGACAATATATTTTTCTACATGTGAAGTCATGAAAAATCAAAGATATATATAAATACCTTGGATCATCCCAGAAAGAACTATGATCTAAGGTCAATATGACAAGCACAACATTCATAATCCTTGCAATAGCAACCATATCACAAATCGGCACGTTAAAAAACAGTTTATAAATATACAAGATTGAACACCTACATAACTTTCAAAAAGGAACCAAAAAAGTATTTCATGTTGAACTCTTCGTACTTACTCCTATACGCATCTGATTCAATCCACCATTAGAATTCACAACAAGATAACCATTGGGTTGCTCTCGTGGGGCTGTAATAACATTTTTATGGAAATCAAGAATGTGAATGGCTGCAGTACAATTTCTTATGATTCACTTCATAAATTCTACTGAGGAATGGGAAGAACATATGCTTATAATGTCGAGGACGATCTATGCAATGGAATAAGTGTTTAATATCTAGATTATACCAAAGATCATTACTTAAATGATTATCCTGGATCCAAAAGCACTAATGTTATTCAAAAGCATATGTCAAATAAAAGGCAAAATAAAAATAAAAGTATAAATAAACTATAGTTCATATGCAGCATCATTCTTATTCAGTCACTTACATTTAAGGCTTTAGAAAAATAATCTACCTCTTGTAGATTAGAAGATTTAACTGTAGTTGTAAGAATTTGAGAATTATTTGTTAATAGAAGCTTCAAAGAAGAGTCCCCAACAGGTTTTTACCATGTTAATTCTCTTATGATTCTTCCCTGCCCTCAGAACTGGAACAGACTCTCTATGTGAATCAAGACCTTTGTCACTTATGGTTTTAGAGATAGTACTTAAGCTTTTTGCTTTTTTACGCTGTGAAACAACTCTTGGAAGAGCAGAGGATTCATCTAATGGCTTTTGCAACTTGTGAACTTTTGAACGAGTGGAAGACTTGACCAATGACTTTTCAGATTTCCCAGCCTTTGATGGAGACACTAGAGGTGAACTATTTTGCTCCTTTAGAGGAGAACTTTCAGTTGCTTCTATAGAAGCCATGGAACTATGAACAAGCTTCAACTTCTTGACAAGGTCTTTCACATCGACATTTCCAGAACACAGGCTTCAATTTCTTGACAAGGTCTTTCACATCGACATTTCCAGAATTAATAGATTCCAAGAGACTGTTTATTGTGTAAACATTCAAAGAATTGACATGCTCCCATGTCAGGATAAAAGAAACAAACAGAAATAACACACATGTGTGTGTGAGAGGACAGAAACTAAGAAATACCATTGTAATGGACAGGTTTATGGATGTAAGCCATTGCAAAGCAGGTGGTATAGTAAACTGATCTATTAAACAAACACTTAGGGAAAAAATTTTGTGTTCACGATTTCTTGCCAATGACATTATGGCAAGACGCCATGAATTCCAGAGTCTTTTGCCAACACTGCTACAATCTCAAGTGTTGTGATCAAAATTAAAAATCCTTGTGAAAGCATAAAATGAGGAATGCATATCAAAAAGTAGAGAGAGATCCCCACACACACACCTGGTGGCAAGTCTTGCCATTTTCAGAATCATAAATTCTCCCTCCAATAACACGCACTCCTGGAGACTTTGTCCACTTCTGCATCCCATGAAAAGATGAAACTTTCTTTCTGGAATTGCCTACTTGGGGAGAAGACATGTTCTCTTTGTTTAACAGGACCCGCCCTAACATAATGAACAGTAACAACAGGTTCAACTGATCGGATGATCGGCTGGGATACTCTCGGGTACTAGGTTTGGATATTCTAGAACACGATGTGCTATAAAAATCAACCAAAGTTTTTTTTTCCAATCAGCAGTAGCTAGGCATTCTTCAATAAACTTATATTGATATGTTCCTTCCTGCCAATCATGTTCTAAACCAACAGAGAAAAAATGAAACATACCATAGCACCGTCCTTTGCAGGAACATAAAACATGGTTTCAGCTATCACACCACATTCTCCCATGGCCAACCTTGTTTTTTTCCAGAAAAAAAATTGGGTTTAACAGAGATAAAATTTTGAATCATGGGGTGAAAATTTCTTCAAATTCGGGGCAATAATTTTCATTTTTTTTAAAGGGACTTCAAACCCTCTCTGCCTGCTTTTTTTTTTTTTTTTTTCCTGCTGCATTTTTCCTTGTTACACCTCGCTTCTTCATTTTTTTCTCTCTTCATTGTTGTCTCCTCTACCCTTGCATCTCCATTCTTCCATTCTTCCACATCTGTCTCCTCGTCAAGCTTGTCGGCTATCATTTCCCTCATTTCGCAGTTGTTGTTGCGTCCCGGATTTCTCCTTTGGCCCGCGGTCATATCTGCGTGCTCTCTCTTGCTTAACGCTGCCATCATTTCCCTCAATCCACTGTCATTTACTCACCCGAGGTCCCTTCCCCGTTGTGTGTCCATCCTTCTTACTCTTCCAGCTCATGGATTTTCCTCACTCACGCAGTCACCCTTCTACCTGCTCGACCTACGAGTTCCCTCCGCGTCCCTTTCTTTTTTGACCTACGAAACTTGCCTGCGTCTTTCACTCCCTCATCATGTGCTTTCCTAATCCGTTCGCTACTCCATTCACCTTCCTCCCAGCTGCCAGCGTCCCCATCCTCCTTTGCGCATTTTCTCCATAGCTTTATGTTGCCCACACCTGCAAACCCTCAAAACTCCTTGCCGACGGCTTCTTCCATGCTCCTGCGCCATACTGGGCGGGAGAAACGTTATTTTAACTCATTTAAAATTTAAACGAAAAATGAATACTCCCACCCTCTATTTTTCCAAACATCATTTTTAATATTATGCCCTCCAAATATCATTTTTAATATCATACCCATTGTTATTTTGATGGATGTTGAGCACACTTTGATTCCTTGTAATGTCAACAATTGTTTAAAAGGAAGCTTCAAAAATCAATATAATTTCATTCTAATAAATTTATTTTAAAAACATTGATGATGAACCACACAATGAGTGGTTCGAAAGGCGTCGACCTTAAAAAATTAATGTGATTTATCTAGAAGAGTTTTTGAAGAAATTAATTAATTAATTATTAAAATAAAATTGAGATAAAATAGTAAATTTAGGAGAGTTTTTTTCAACCCATGTTTTTCCTCATGGTATTCCACCTTGCCAGCAAGGTGGAAAGAACCCGATTGTAGGTCCCAACTAGACCTGATCTCGTTTGGAATGGCTAATCCCAACAGGTTTTAAGGATTGTTATAAGGTTTAGGGGAATAATCAGTTAGTGTTTAAGGGATTAAGGGTTAGGGGGTTAGGGGTTATGGGAATAGGGGCTTAGGGGTTAGAGGTTTAAGGCTTAGGGTTAGGGGAATGATGAGTTAGTGGTTAAGGGGTTAGGGATTGTGGGATTAGGGGTTAAGGGGTTAGGGATTGGGGGCTTAGGGGTTAGGGGATTTATACGCATTTAGGGGTTAGGGGAATAATGAGTTAGTGGGTAAGGGATTAGGGATTGGGAATAATGAATTAGTGGTTAAGGGGTTAGGGGATTTAGGTGCATTTAGGGGCTAGGGGAATAATGAGTTAGTGTTTAAGGGATTAGGGATTGGGGGCTTAGGGATTAGGGGATTTAGGCGCAATTAGGGGTTAGGTGAATAATGAGTTAGTGGTTAAGGGATTAGGGATTAGGGGCTTAAGGGTTAGGGGATTTAGCAGTTAAGGATTTTAGGGTTAGGGGTGAGGGGTTAATGGGTTATGGGATAAAATTTAACATTTTAGGGGTTTAGGGGTTAAGGGGTTAGGGTTTTACGTGTTAGTGGTTTAGGGGTTTAAGGGTTTAGAGGTTTAGGGTTTAGGGGGTTAAATGGGTTAGGGTTTTAGGGGTTTAGGGGTTAAATGGGTTAGGGGTTGGGAATTAGGGTTTGAGGGTTAAGGGTTTAGAGGTTTAGGGTTTAGGGGGTTAAATGGGTTAGGGGTCTAGGGTATAGGGGGTTAAATGGGTTAGGGGTTTGGAATTAGGGGTTAAGGGGTTAGACGTTTAGGGTTTAGGGGGTTAAATGGGTTAGGGGTTTAGAGGTTTAGCGAGTTAGGGGATTTAGAAGTTAAGGATTTTAGGGGTTAGGGGTTGTTAGGGGTTAATGGGGTTAAATGGGTTAGGGTTTTAGGGGTTTAAGGTGTTTAGGGGGTTAAATGGGTTAGGGGTTGGGAATCAGGGTTTAAGGGGTTAGAGGTTTAGGGTTTAGGGTGTTAAATGGGTTAGGGGTTTAGAGGTTTGGGGGGTTAAAAGATTTAGCAGTTAAGGATTTTAGGGGTTAGGGTTAGGGGTTAAGGGGTTAGAGGTTTAGGGTTTAGGGGGTTAAAATGGTTAGGGATTTAGACGTTTAGGGGATTGAGGAATTTAGTAGTTAAGGATTTTATGGGTTAGGGGTTAGGGGTTGATGGGGTTAGGGTAGGGGGTTAAATGGGTAAGGGTTTTAGGGGGTTAAATGGGTTAGGGGTTTAGAATTAAGGTTTAAGGGGTTAGGGGTTAGGGTTTAGAGGTTTAGGGTTTAGGGGGTTAAATGGGTTAGGGGTTTGGGGGTATAGGGGGTTAAATGGGTTAGGGGTTAAGGGTTTAGGGGTTAGGGGTTAAGGGTTTATAGGTTTAGGGTTGGGGTTAAATGGCTTAGAGGTTTAGAGGTTTACGGTTTAGGGGGTTAAATGGGTTTTGGGTTTAGGGAAATATAGGGTTAAATGGGTTAGGGTTAGGAATTAGGTTTTAAGGGGTTAGCGGTTAAGGGGTTAGAGGTTTAGGGTTTAAGGGGTTAAAGAGGTTAGGGAGTTAGGTGATTTAGCAGTTAAGGATTTTATGGGTTAGGGGTTAATGGGGTTAGGGTTTAATGTGTTAAATGGGTTAGGGTTTTAAGCATTTAGGGGGCTAAATGGGTTAGGGTTTTAAGGGTTTAGGGGGGTTAAATGGGTTAGAGGTCAGGAATTAGGGGTTAAGGGTTTAAAGGTTTAGGGTTTATGGGGTTAAATGGTTTATGGGTTTAGGGGGTTAAATGGGTTAGGGGTTAAGGGTTTAGGGGTCTGGGGTTAAGGGTTTAGGGGTTCAATAGGTCAGGGGTTTAGAGGTTTAAGGGGTTTGGAATTAGTGTTTAAGGAATTTGGGGTTAAGATGATAGTTTCGTTGGTCTCTGTTTGTGCACAATAATTGCTTATTCTTTGTGTCTCAATGTAACAATTTTGTAGGTATTGTTGCTTGTTGCCATGTCTTCTCTATATATTAATTTCTAGTATTTGTTAGCCATTGCTTTACATTTATTGATGAAGATGTCTATTGCAACTAAACCAAATGTATGTTCAATCTCCAGTTTCAAACTCAGCCACAGTGTTGTCATGAAATTTAAGTCTAGAGAATGGCAATCTGATGAAGTCTCAATAACCACACTGCACCTCATGACTACTACAGAAAAGATTAAGTTTGATTGTCCCACATTCATGAGAAATTTGGCTCTTATGATCCTCTGGTAGATTATTTCCTGAATATGATGCGAGATGGGTCCCTTTTTGATCCCTCTCTTACAAAAATAACTCCCACTTAGAGGAAAAATAGAGTGGGTGAGGCCCACATTGCCAAAAGACTGGACCAGTTCCTTTCAAGTGATGAATTCTCAAATAGTCCTATTGGCTTTCAGCAATGGGTTGGCTCTGGTGGGATCTCGGACCATTCCCCTATTCTCTTGGAGCTGGTGGGTCTGTTCAAGAAGCCTCTTGCTCCCTTCAAATTCAACGCTGGTTGGCTCAAGGAGGTAGATTATCACCAATTGGTGGTTGATAATTGGAGCTACCCCCCGGTGGATGAGGGCTACTCACATACCCAAGACTTCATTGATTACATGAAAAATATTAAAAAATCCACCATTCAATGGGCCAAAAATAAGGCCCAAAAAGATATGGAATCAATTAACATTATCAACGAGTCCTTGGGCTCCTTGTACAGTGATGGGGAGAAGGGTTTTGTGGATGAGGAGGTTCGGAATAAGATCAAAGAGCTAGAAGCTAGAAGGAAGAAAATCCTTAATGATAGAGAAGAGCTTTGGTGCTTGAGAAGTAGGGTCATTTGGCTTGCAGCAGGAGATGAAAATACAAAAAAATTCACAATTATGCTGAGGGGAGGAAAAACACAAATACCATTTGGGAAATGGAAAATTCGGCTGGGATTAAGGTGAGGAATTTCAAAGATATTTCTTCTATGGGGAGAAATCAATTCAAAAGCATTTATACTGCTCAGGAAGGGGTTAATATCAGGGAGCTCATTCAAGTTGCTCAGCTTTTTCCTCATTATGCTGATGAAGAGAGAAATAATTTACTCTTGGCCCATGTGGAAAAGAAGGAGATTGAACTTTTTTTAAAAGCTATGCAAGCCGACAAAAGCCCTGGGCTTGATGGTTGGACTGTGGAATTATTTCAACACTTTTTTGACTTGATGGGGGACACCATTACAAATGTGGTGGAGGAATCTCGGTCACTAGGCCACATTCATGACGTCATCAAATCTACATTTTTGACCCTCATTCCAAAAAAAAATGCTCCGTCCTCTTTCGACGACTTCCGTCCTATATCCCTTTGTAATTGTATCTATAAAGTTATTTTTAAAAGGATTTCCAATCGATTAAAGCCTATCCTCTCAAGATCCATATCAAAAGAACAATTTGGCTTCTTGGATGGAAGGCAAATTTATGAAGCCATTGAGGTGGCACAAGAGACTCTCCACAGTATTAAACTATCCCACAAAAGATGTATGGTTGTAAAGATTGATCTATCTAAGGCATATGACAGAATCAATTGGTTATACCTTAGACTTCTATTGATCCATCTTGGGTTCCATATTGATTTTATTAATTTGGTTATGAGATGTATTACTAGTATTTATTTTGTTGTTCTTATTAATGGAGCAGCCTCACAATCCTTTTCAAATAAAAGAGGATTGAGATAGAAATGTCCATTATCACCATTATTATTCCTTCTGACAACTAAAGGCCTTAGTCAACTCATTCACTAGGCCAGAATATCTAGGACCCTTGGGTGTATTGAAGTGGCTTCTAATTTATTCATTACACATCTCTTTTTTGTGGATGACATTATGTTATTCAGCAGCAGTAATAGGCGCAAAGTCAAAACATTAAAGGAAATCTTGGATCTGTTCATGAAGGCGGCCTAACTATCAACAATCAGAAGTCCTTCCTCGCACACAAGGGCATTTCCAAAGCTGACCTCTTATGGAATTCTGGCCTCCTTCCTTTTCTACAAGCGCCATTAGGAACATGCATTAAGTACTTAGGCTTTCTGCTTAAGTCGGATGGGTATCACAAACAGTATTGGTATTGGCTGGTCTCGAAAATTGTAAAAAGAATTAATTCATGGAGTCATAAGTGGCTCTCTAGAGCGGGAATATTAGTTCTTATAAAATATGTTTTATTAGCCATCCCTGTCTATTGGATCAGTTTGGCGTGGGTCCCTATTGGTATTCTCAATAAAATTAGAAGCATCTGCAGCAAATTCCTTTGGTCAGGAAAGGAGGACAAGAAAATTCTTCCTTGGGTGGCGTGGGATAAGATTTCAAAACCTAAGGAATGGGGAGGCTGGGGTATCAAGCAAAAAAAAAAACCTTTCGCCTCAGCTCTACTTGCTAAATCTATCTGGAGGATTCTTTCTGAAAATAATTTATGGACCTCTATGGTCAGAAGAAAATATATTGATCCTGTTACTCTGGAAGATTGGATTAGAACACTGGATAAAGAAAATAAGAGAGTTTCCAACATTTGGAAAGCTACCATTCATGCTTTTGATCTAGTGGGACAAGGACTTGCCTAGAATATTGGTAATGGGGAGTGCTGTAGGATTGGTCTAGACCCTTGGGTTGGCTGCAATGAAAACTATATTCTCTCGGAGGGCCTTAGGGCTTCTTTGCACCAGAAGGGCCTTATTACACTTGCCCAGATCAACGCGCCAGGTCAGTCCACCATTTGGGCTTAGGCTTGGAGAAAAGAGGATGAGGTTGGACTGGAAAATCAGTGGGTTGATGAATGGCAGGCCGACATACAAGGGCTGGAAAATATATGAGTGTGTTTAAAAGATTCTCTTGGTAGTTTTTTCTGGGTTCATTCAAAATCTGGGATATATTCACCCAAGGCTAGATATGCTTATATTATGGCCACCAAGGAGGAAGGGAATAAATAATGGTGGTACAAGGTTCTGTGGGAGCTCGGTTTCCCTACAAGTTCCAAGTTATTCTTCTGGAACATTCTCTTCCAGAATGTGTTAACATGGGATTCTCTAAAAAACACTTCCTCAATGGTCCCAGGTGGTGCTATCTATGTAAAGAGGTGGAGGAAACTATTGACCACTTATTCATCTTTTGTCCCTTCGCTAGGAAGGTCTAGGAATATGCTCTCACACTCTGTGATGTGGATTTTTTCTGGGCGGGAAATAATTGTAATGATGCATGGAAGTCTTGGTGGGAGAGATGCAAAGATCTAGATCACATATGTCTGCCATTGATTACTTCTAAGGGAATCTGGATGTCTAGGAACAAATATGTTTTCAAATATTCCCTTTTCTCCCTAGCACTGGTGGCAAGTCAAAGTGTTGCGATCTTCATGCCCTCCTTGTCCACTTCCTCAACTGTTAATCCCAGATGGGTGCTAAACGAAATCATTCTCCCAGATACTCCTTGGGCCTATTTTGATGAAGCGGTTTCTCAGGGGCTCTGTGGGGCTGGCATGGTCATAATTCACAAAAAACCAAACATTTCTTCTGCGGCCTCTATCAGTCTTGGCGCAGGGAAAAACAACTTTGTAGAGCTACAAAACTTAAAAATCTTGTTGTGCTGGCTACTTCACCTGGATATCACCTTGATTCAAATCTTTGGGGACTCATTGAATGTCATAAATTGGTTTAACAACATGCATAGATGTCAAAATTATTTATTATTGCCTATTCTTGATGAGGTTATATTACTGAAAACACATTTTACATGGATTTTTGTTTGCCATATTTACAGGGAATAGGACCAACAGGCTGACGTTCTGTCTAAGATCAGTCTTAGACAAGCTCAGGGCTCATGGTCAATAGAAGAAAAGGATGGTATGGTGGTCCGTGTGTCAAGACACTAAACCATACTCATGGAGGGCCTTCCCTCATCATGCAGAGTCATGTTTATATTTACTATTTTATTTTCTCCAACATTGTTATATCTTCTGGAGCTATGTATATTTGCTGCCTCGTATTTTCTACAAACATATTTGTTTTCTGTATATTTATGGATTTCACTGATTACATAACACATTATTATTTTATTGAACTTTCTGGTCTCTTCGCTATGGAGAGGTCGGGTTTTCATAGGATGGCTTTGCGCCATTGTCATATCTGTCGAGTCTTTCTCCTTATTCGAAGGCTCAAAGTGATGACATGTTTATGGTTGCTATGCTAGTTTACCACTTTAGCAGCTCTTCTGTCTAATATGGTCTGTGAGTGATATCTTGATTTCACAGCTGGAACCTTCATTCCCATGGGTGTTGGTTGGCTGGTCTATTTTTCCTTGTTCCCTCTGGGGACAAGGACTTATGGAATGCTACGGTATATGTGATGTAATTTTTTTTTTTTGATAATAGAAATTTCGATTTTTTCTCGGGAAAAATAAATAAATGTTATATTTATCTATTTATTAAATGTAAATATGATGATTTAACCTTAGAATTAAAAACCCTCACACTTTTAACATAAATCAATGAAGTTTAAAAATTAAACTTTATGGCCAAATATTAAATATAAATATAAATATTAATTCGGCTATATAATTAATATTATAACCTTTACTAAAATTATAATGAAGGCATTAGTATAAAGTTGATAGATGATACATGCATTTATGTTAATTGTAGATGAATCCATCTGCACCGTTAAACTTTAGAGACAAAAGGGTATTCATAATTTTAACACTATAAATTCAGAGACCCCTTTGTCTCTAAATTTTAACACTGCAAATGGATTCAAAGACACCTATAGTGAAATGTAACACTTCGGTACCAAAATTGCAATTTTCCATGTATGGAGTGACACAATTAAAAATTATTGACATAAATGACTAATTCATATACTTTTTGTACTTGTTATTTGGCCATATTTTTATTCTTGGGTCCTATAATAGTCATTTACATTAATCATTTTTAATTTTGTCACTTATTATCTAGTCATATACTTTAATCCTAGACTAAATTAGTCATTTAAGTTAGTCGCTTTTACTTTAGTCACTTATTATCTAGTCATATATTTTATCCCTAGACTAAATTAGTTGTTTAAGTTAGTCGCTTTTAGTTTAGTCACTTATTATCTAGTCGTATATTTTATTCCAATACTAAATTAGTCATTTAAGTTAGTCATTTTTAGTTTGGGCACATAAAATTGCTCAAATTTAGTAGTAATTCACTTGAAATAATTGCGGTGACTAACATTTTTAGTCACCTAGTAATTAATTTCATCATTTTTTACTAGTGAAACCTTCCTCCACTGAAAACAAGCTCTGAAATGACCCAAATCAATTCTCCACTGCTGCACCCTGCAACACAGCACAACTCTCAACTTGAACTGCGATGTAGATGAAATATGGAGCTTGGCTTGATGCTGGAATGTGGAAATGTAGCCCAAATACTTCTCCTGAGTGGGCACTTGAAGTCACCGAAGGATGAAGGTGGGATTCCCGCTCGAGAACACCCTTGTGCTTAACATCATTGCAGTCTCCTCTAAATAGTTGAAGAGAGCAACAAGTCATACAGACCTGTTGAAGCCCCGAAAATCGGGTCTATAACAAGGGGGGTACCCACCCGGTCCGGACCTTGGTTAGCAGCTCCTTTTCCGTTTGATGTAGTGGGTCCGACTGGGGATAATGGGACCAGTTTCCCAATATGTGTGTGTGTGTTTGAGATTTGATATTTCTTTTCTAAAATTCCTAAGTAAAAATGCTTTTAATCTATTTCTAATCTATTCATATGCAAACTGTATTCTAAGAAATATCTAACTCTAAACTAACCCGGGATGTATTCTTTCAATATATGCGTTCTAAAAGGATTTCAGATAACAATTGATAATAAAAATCATTCAATTATTATGAGAAAAGAATTCAATAAAGATAAATTATTTCACATAAAAAGTTAGATGAAACAGTTGTGGAAAACATATCGCATATTAAGCTATTCATATATCAAGCACAAATAAATAATTATCACCGTACAAAAATGCCAAATGACAACTTAAATATTCAAACATTAACATATAAACAACTAAACATAAATATTACTTTTAACACTGAAACAGAAACAGTTAAGAGATAAAAGTACCATTTATAATTGGTTCTACTCTTGAGCTAGAAGTAATAATGATATATCTCTTTCTTAATCCAACATCTATCAAGAGTACAGAAATGCAACATCAGTAACAGATATTAGACACAGATATCAATAAATCTCGTTCCATTCATTAATCAAAACCTCCTCTGAGGGTGCAGAAATGCATGTTCTGAGGACAAGTTTTTGACAAATTTCAGGACCCTTCTCTAAATGCATGAGAAGGGTTTAAATACTAATAACTAAAATTGAAAAATAGTTTATTACAAAAATTTAGGATTCGGTTTAAATAACCGTCCTTTTTCTAGGCAAAAATACAGTAAAACTAAAACTAAATCTAAAAAATAAAGACCATCAACTATCTACTTATGAATTTGATCTTTGATCTTGCAAGCATCCAGCATTGTTTTGAGAAGAGGTGGTTGGCCGACTTCAGATTTCAACTGCCCCGAAAAGACAGAATCGGCAAGTGTAGGAGCAATCTTCTCAGCAGAATTAATGATGCAATTAAGCGCACTGCATTGACTATGTGGTTTCACTAGATATGTCCAGTAAGAATCCCAGTTTAATCTTGTCAGTCCTTGAATTGACTTTGCCTTTTCATCAGCCTTTTGCCTCCATTCTGTTTGCAATTGCTGTGCTTGTGGAAGGTGTCCCGGAATAATTTCTGAAATAAATTTAACTTTGTGCAAATTTTCATTTACATAATCAGTAATATTTCCTGCTACTGTAGCTGCTTCCTCTGCTGCTTTTTCTGCCTCTCTGATCTGTACATCCCAATTGTTGAAGAGCAGTTCTTTATGACTATCATTGATGATCGGTGCTCCTACTCTTCTTCCTTCCTCTGTCTTTTTCCATGCCATATAATTAGTAACTCTTTCATTAGTTAAATCATAATCATGTCGTAATTCTATGACATGATTAGTGATTTTATCACTTTCTTGACAAAAAGAGTTGTATTGCGAGATTTTCTGGCATAATATGTCTTGTTGTTGCAGTAGTTGTTTGTTCAAAGAAACAGACTCTGAAATAAACTCTGGAAGCTTAGGGTCATCTTTGTGCTCCTCTTGGATAATCTGTATTTGTTTCTCTTTATCGGCCAAACTTTTTTGATATCCGATTTGCATCTCTTGAAGCTCTTACTGTAACTTTTCAAGTTTTATTTGTGCTTCACTGTTGGCATGAGCCTGTTGCAATTGTTGTTGCAAAACTTGTATCTGATCTTATTTTTCATTTAATAATAGCCTTACCTCAGATGCTTTGTCAATAGTTGCGGAGGCATAAGCTCCTGCAATCTGAGATAACTTGGTAAGATTATCAGTTGGATCCGTAGTAGGGTCCTTCCATAAGACATCTAATTGTTCTGCCTCAGTAGAGATTGAGCTCTCCAACTTTCTCCTTTTCCTCTGCTTCCTCACTACTGCTTTATACTGCGGGCTGTATAATACATCTAGAGGAGGAATGTCCTCTATATTGAGTACAATTTCAGACGAGGGAGTGATAGGTATATGCTCAGTTTCTGTGACGTTGCCACTTATTCCCATGCTCAAAACTTTTGTTGTCTGTACAGGGGTCTGTATATTCTGTCCTTCCACATTAAGCAATTGATTAAAATTTTCCCATTCTTTGTCCAATTCAGTCCCGACTATTGGTTGTTGTACATTGAGAGGTGGAAGATTCAACTACGGAGTGGTAAAAGTCTATTGTTGTGAAAGCTCTTTTTATTGGGCTGTATATTTCACTGAGCTTTCATCATTATCAATATTTTTAGAACGCTAAGAAGTCTCTTTGTCAAACTTTTACTTAGACTTTTCCGTATCCGAACTGCCACTAAGAATGACACTAGGAGTTGGTTCCCTTGCGGGTTCCAAGCGTAAATTTTCCAAAGGGATAGTAGTTAGTCTTCTCTCTCTGTAAACTTTAAATTCCTGAAAATATTCTGGGGATAACTGTGTTTGAGCTAAATGCAAAACTTCTTTAAATGAACATTTTGTTTGAAACATATCATCAAAAGGATCTTCTTCTCCAGAAAACACTCTTACTTTGATTGCAGTGGTGAAATATTTGACAACATCATTTGGATCAAATAACCTTCTCGAAAACTTGAACAGTTGTAAGCATGTAATATTGCTTACCTCTTTGAATGCATGACCAACATCAAACAATGAAAATGTTCCACAGGCTATGGGAAATTGTGGCCAAATGGCCTTCTTTTTATCCTTCAATTCTTTTGTCAAACCTCCTTCACCACAGGTTTGGTATGCAATCTCCCGAGCTACAAGTTTATTCGGAACATACAGGGGTAAAACATGAGGAGAAGAAGAGCTTCCAAAAACCCTCACATAAGTAAACAACTCTTCTCCAAACAATCTTGCGGCAGGGAGAATGTCGACCTCTGCTTCCAAGGAAAACCTTGGAGCATCTTTATTATACAATATTCTGTACAGAGGCAACATAATGCCATGGAAAATTTTGTAAAAATGAGGAACAAACTTTGATTCCCACAATTCTTTGTGATAAAAATAAATAGGCAAGGGATCATGAATCTTCCATTGCCAACTCATCAAAAGGAATTTAGAAGCAAAGAAAATTGAATCCATAACATAGGCAGATAGATAAAAAGGAGGATAAATCCTCTAAGAAACAGTCTGTTTAGACCAGTAATTGAAAATAGTAGTGGCCAAATTATCAAACAAGATTTTGGCCTAGTCTACAACTGTAGCGTTAACAACAGCATTCAACAACGGGAGCCATTCAGGCAAGACCATATTTATGTCAGGCTTTCCAAAAAGCCTACATAACAAGCAGCAGCAAAACAATATGGAGAGGTGAGTGAGCCAGTACTGTACATACCATGTTTGTTTTTCTTCAATGGTTCATCTCTTTTGGTCCATTCCTTGGTTCATTCCACCAAATTTGCATTTTCCCTAGCAAATTTCTCCATAAATTGTTTATTGTAAGTCGCCTGAAGTTCCGCCAAGTGATACATAAGCCTCAAATCTTCTGTAGTGAATGACCCGATGAGCTCTTGATCCTGAGTTCTAAATTTCGTATCTGAAATATCGGTGCTATCTAGCACCCATTTTACCATATCTGTATACGGAAGAATTCTTGGTCTTGCTGCTATCCGGTGCAACAATGAACAAGCCAATTCTGTAAGAGATGCTTCAGAGGAATTACTTGAACCTGCAGTAGTCATGACTTCCATTACCCTAGGATTTTCTTCTTCGAGAAAATTATGCATCCCCTCCCAAATGGTGATACCGACGTCCTTGTTGCAAGCAGTGTCTGCGTATAAGGAAGCCATCTCTTTGTTTTCAGAACTCGGAACTTTCTCTTTCTTTCCCATAATACTCTGTGAACGCTTTTTATATTCTTCTACTCCTTCGCTCCTGCGGTTTTACGAATTAAGTGAGAGTAATGATATGAGAAAGGTGACGGGATAGTTTTAAATATTGAAGGCGGATGAAAAATATTATTTTAACATGAAACAACCTTTCAATCGAAACAAAATCCTTTCCATCAATAATTAACAATCCAATCATTAATTTGACATTAAAGCGCATAACGGATATTGATTTTTGAAAAGATTTACTTTGGACAACGTGCTAGAAGAATCTGTGATAATGCGATCTGCAATTTGTTGTGTAATATCACAAAATTGCAATATCGCAGATTGCAATCATCGCAAATTGAAATCATCGCAAAATCGCACATTCACAAATCACAGTCGGGTACATCGCGCTATCGCAATATCGCGAAATCGCAATTTCACAAAATATAACTTATTAAACATCATTTCTGCGATATGCGATTTGCGATCAATACTTTAATGCATAGTTTTTGGGATCGCACTATCGCAATATCACGAAATCGCAATTTAAAAGATTCTGCTTTACAAAGGACATTCACTTTTTGCGATGGATGCAGTATTTTTCTTCAAAGAAAGATTATATTATGATCTATCATAAACTTAGGTTTATTTTAAAGATTTTTAAAGGAATTTTCCTTAATTTATGATAGTAAGTTTTATTTGAGAAAGGAAACAAGCACTAGTTGATTTTTTTTGGATTTTTTGACTAAGGGTCCCCACTTATTTAGTATTATTACTAATACTAAATAAAAAGGGGGGTTGTTGCTGGCCACAACAATTGGCGATTCACTTGGAAGAACCAGTTATCTCTGCTTTTCTTTTGAATTTTCTAAACTTTTCAAAACAGAAAATTTTCCAGAAAATCAAACTTTATTATAAAAAGACAAAGTACATTATGCTTTTAATCTATAAATGATATTTCATTTCTTCTATATTCAACTTTGATTATTCACTTCCTCAAGCTAGTCGTTGCATTTACATCAGTCATTACTTGGTTTATAAAGATAAAAACAAAGGCTTCTCTGTAAATCAGCTTTAAATATGCCCATTTGTCGTAGGTAGAGCCACTGCTGCCAGCAAGCATTTATAGCCTCGACAGGGTTACCTGTTACCCAGCAATGATCCTGTATCCTATTTAGAGAAATATACAATTTTCAAAGAGAAATCCATATTCACACTTATTGCTTTTGTTTTTCTTTTTTATTCTTAAAGAACAATGTCTTGGTTTGGTAGCCAATTCATGACAATGCCATTCACTTGATTTATAACTTTGTTGAACAAGCTGGCTCGTGATGAGACCCCTTGTCTTTTGATTGCAACAATCTTGAGTCATTGCCCTGTTATGGTATGTAGTATTGGCAAAGTCAACAAACTATAATATCTATGATCATGATAAGTCGGTTCGTGATGAGACCTCTTACTCTTTAAGTTAAAAAGTGTATTATTGGACAATTCTTTGAACATTGTAATTTTCTAAGTGGGGAGGATATCATTGTTTCCTTAAGATAGCTCTGGACGGCAATAGTAGAGTTTTTTGGAAGGAACTTTTCTATAGAGAAACTTTGTTTTGTTATTGATACCTTTCATTGAACTGATATAAAACAATATTTCACTAAAAGTTGCCTTTCATCAAAGTTTTCAAAGTTGAAACTAGTATCATTTCAAGACTAAACTGTATCTTTGAATAACAATGATCAATATCCTGAAAAGAATTCTATTTATAAAAGTGAAGAAACAAAATCTAAAAAGAGAATTTATCTCTTCTTTGTGAATTCCAAATGTAACCATTAACTGTTAGAAAATTAAATATTACAGAGCAATGAAACACATAAAATATGCGGAAAATACAAGCACACAAAACATATAAAACCAAAGAGACACAGATATACGTGGTTCACCCATTTTGGGCTACATCCACCCCGAACAGCCAGTCCTTCCTTTATATTATCCAACAAAAATGAAGAGACAAAACCTACAGCAGATCCGCTGTAATATTCTCTGTTCTCTCTCACAGTCTCCCTCTCTGCTTCTCGCTCCGAGAATACACTCATTATATACAGCCGTAATACAATGCCCCCATATATACAAGGGAGTTGCCTTCTAGGGCAAAAAACCCTAATCTAAACATAACTTCTACCGTCAGATCATTTGCCTAATGAACGGCCTAGATTGACTAGAAATTACTATACTTTTACAAGGCAATTTTACATCTGTTTTTAGCTTCGGGGGCACTGCCCCCGAACCCCCGCCAGGGGGGGGGGCTCCGAAAAGCGCTGCCGCCCCCCCCTTGACCCCCCACGGCAGCGATTAAATTTCGGGCGGCGTTGCCGCCCCTTTTAAGGTACAGGGGTCCAATGTTGTGATACAAAGTAAAGAAGATAATCAGGCTCCATACCCAACATTAACAATTCGTTTTATTTTAACAAATAAAGAAAAACTAATATACAAAATAGAAGAATGATCTCCTATGGAAAGTATTTTTTGAGAATTTGTCCATTAACAGGTAAAGACTCTCTTTTGCCTGTTAAATCCTGTAACATAAAAGTAGATGGACCTATGATTTCTGAAATTTGAAAAGGACCAAGCCACATTTGTTGAAATTTCGTATGTTTTCCTTTTTCCTCATGAGCCTTGTCCCATTTTAAAACAAGATCTCCAACCTGAAAGTCTTTTCTGGTTATCATGTTTGAATCAAAAGAAGCTTTTACTAATGCTTGATGATGAGCATGAGTTATTTTGGCTTTTTCTCGTTGTTCTTCTAACTTAATTATTTCCATTTGTCTTAGTTGCAAGGAAGAAGTTGGTACTTCATCTATATATTGAACTAAGGCCAAAGAAGGAATTGCTAAATGAGTTGGAAGAACTACTTCTTTCCCATAGACTAAATTAAAGGGAGAAGTGCCAATAGAAGCCTTATGTGTTATTCGATCTGCCCATAAAGCATATATTAAATATTTATGCCAATTTTTATGATTTTGATCAATGGTTCGCTTAATGATTCTAATTAAGTTTTTATTTGTGGATTCAGCTAACCCATTTCCCTGTGGATAATAGTTGGCAGAGTATTTAAGTTTAAAACCTCTCTTGAGTGCAAATTAAGTCAAAGCATTACCAGAAAAATATGATGCATTATCAAACACTAAAGCAGAAGGTAAACCAAACCTGGTGATTATGAACTGATCTATGAATTCAATGATGTGTTCAGCATTAGCAGTCTTGAGAGGGACTGCTTCTACCCATTTCGTAAAATAATCAGTTGCTGTAATGATATACCTATGTTGCTTAGAAGAGTGAGGAACGATCTCACCTATTATGTCCAATCCCCATTGATCAAAAGGTTGTTCAATGTTTATTGGTTGTAATGGTAATGATGGTTTCTTTTGTCTTCCAGCTGTAGTTTGACAAATTTGACATTTTCTTACATAGCTATGTGAATCTTTGAATAAAGTGGGCCAGTAATAGCCTGCGCGAAGAATTTTATGTGCAGTAGCATCTCCAGCATAATGTCCACCTGCTGGCCCATCATGAAGTTCCTGCAAGACTTTTTTAGCTTCAGATTTCTCCAAACATCTAAGAAGAACATAATCGTAATTCATTTTAAAAAGAACATCGTTTACAAGCTAATATTGTTTAGCCTTCAACCTTAAAGCTCTTTTCTTGGTGTGATCTAGATTTGGAGGAGCATATCCATTTTTCAGATAAAAAGTGATATCAGCATATAATGATTCAACATCGTTTAGGCTTACCTCATACATTTGTATCTCTTCAGATGATTTCTCAGAAATCTGTGATGCTCCAGCTAGTATTTTGCAAAAGCCTTGACCTCTTACAATATTTGCTGGTTTGATCTCAATATCATATTCTTGTAAGGCAGTAATCCAATTAGCTCTTTTCTCACCCACATATTTTTGGACTAAAATATTTCTTACCGCTGGAAACGGTACAATGATTTTTGTATGGGTTTTAAGTAAAAAGGGTCTAAAATACTTAATTGCTTTAAAAACAGCGTAAGCTTGTTTCTCCACATCTGAGTAATTCAACTCAGCTCCCTGTAAATTTGAACCGAAGAAAGCTATTGGGGCTTCTGCTTTGTCTTGATTTGCTTGAGTGAGAATCGCAGCGTAAGATTTATCAGAGGCAAATGTGTACAAAATAAAAGGATCGAAAAAATTTGGAGTTGCTAAAGATGGAGCATTAATGATTGCTTGTTTGATTAGATTGAATGCCTCATATTCATCTTGGCCCCATTTGAAGTTTGAATTCTCTTTAATCATTGTTTGTAAAGGAGATACAATTCTTGAAAAATCTGGTACAAATCTCTTTACAAAATTAATTTGGCCGAGAAAATATTGCATAGCTTTCTTGTTGTGAGGTAAAGATATTTCAGAAATTTCCTTGATTCTATCAGGATCAATATGAATTCCAGATTTTGACACTATGAATCCAAGAAGTTTTCCTTTACTTAATGCAAAAAAGGATTTTTTCGGGTTAAGTGAAATTCCATACCTTTGACAACGTTGGAATATCTGCTTCAAATCTCTAAGATGATTGCTTCGTTTTTTGGAATATAAAGTTATATCATCCAAATAAATTACTACTGATTTGTTAACTAATCCCTTGAAAGCGATGTCCATGGCTCTTTGAAATGTGGCACCAGCATTGATCAGACCAAAAGACATCTTTTGATATGCATAAGTGCCCCATTTGGTTCTAAATGTAGTTTTCAATTGATCATCTGGATGGACTAGTACTTGGTTGTAGCCAGAGAAAACATCTAAGAAAGACATTAATTCTGATCCTGCAACTGCCTGTAATATTTGCTCCATGGGAGGCAAAGGAAAATTATCTTTTTGGCAGGCTTTATTAAGATTTCGAAATTCGATGCAAATTCTAATATCTCCGTTTTTCTTTCTAACAGGAACCATATTGGAAACCCATTTAGAATGTCGAACAGGAAAAATAATTTTGGCTTTCAATAACTTATTGAGTTCAGATTCGATTTGATTTTCTAGATTGGGATGGATTTTTCTGAGCTTTTGTTGTACATGTTTCTCATCATTTATCATTGGGATAGTATGTTTGATGATAGAAGTGTCATAAGTTTTGAGTTCATCGTAGTTCTAAGCAAAGACACTTTTATATTGTTTCAAAAGACGAACATATGCTGATTTTTCTTCAGGAGTTAGACCAAGGCCTAGGTTGATATTCTGTGGTTTGGTATCAGTTCCTAGATTTACTAATTCATAATTCAAAGTTGAACTTTGTAATTTTGAATTGGTAGATCTTTTAAATCGGTCTTTCAAATCGTAAAGGTCTTTTAATTTGACTATTGACTTTGGAATAGCATTATTAGTGCTATCATGTTGTGATTGTTTGTCATGTTGGTCTTCATCGATTATCTGATTGGTATAAGATCCTTTAGATGTGAGGAAACTTACAATATCAGGATCATTGTTGAAAATTCTCCAATTGGTAACGTTATCCGGAATCGAAGGTATAAAGATTAATTCGATTGAAAATCAATCAGGACTAAAGTCTTCTGCAGGGATGAGCTTAGAGGCTACATTGGCTAAGAGGTCTGCACTAGCATTTTGGATTCTAGGAATTGGTGAAATATTGAATGCTATAAAATGTTCAGTCAGATCTTGAACTAAATATTGATAATGCTTTAAATGACCTGATAAACAATGTATAGTATTGCATACCTATTTGATTACAATTTCTGAATCTCTGAAAACTTGCAGATATTTGATATCCAATCCGATTGCTTTATATAACCCTTGGATTAAAGCCTCGTATTCTGCGGTATTATTAGTGCACTCAAACTCAAGTCTGCAGGTTAGCATAATCTTGTTTCCCTCTGGACTAACCAACACACATCCTGCTCCTGCTCCTTCATTAGACTTAGAACCATCAAAAAATAATTTCCAAAATAAAGATTTATTTACAGGAGTATCTACAAAATTAATACATTTAGAACTATCTGTTTGAGAAAAAATTTCTATTTGAGATAAAACAGAATGTTCTAAATAAGGTGAAGTATGAGCATTGAAATTTCCTAAGAAAGAATCAACTGAATAATTTCCAATGATATTACTGTTGTATGCAACTGGTTCATTCTCTCCTTCCAGTTCTGTTACTATGTATTTCTGATGTTTTTCTCGTTCAACCTTTATCTGATTTGGT
Source organism: Pinus albicaulis (assembly GCA_034641835.2). Classification (NCBI taxonomy): domain Eukaryota; kingdom Viridiplantae; phylum Streptophyta; class Pinopsida; order Pinales; family Pinaceae; genus Pinus; species Pinus albicaulis. Next base: position 1,390,089,973 of record CM076577.1, read on the forward strand.
TTACCATTGTAAGGAAGCCACATGTGCGACCAATCGGTTGCAAAGTATCCATGAAGTTTTTCTGACCAATCTCTGCTAAGAATTAAGCCATAAAATTCTGGAATATCTGCAACTAAAATATCAATGACTTGACATACCTTTGGATTTGATGACAACCTTATGGTAACCTGGTTTAATTCGCCAATCACTTCAACTTGCGATCGATCTAACTGCACTATGCGCACAGCAGATTTTTGTGGTTGAACGTTCAATTTTGCACATACTGATTTTGGTAGAATATTAGATGAGGCTCCAGAATCCACTAAACAGTTATGAAAATTTTTATTAAAAATTTCATAAGTAAGAAGAAATGGAGGAGTATGAGATCTGGACCTTCCTCCAATTAAAGCGATATTTTCAAGATCAACTTTACTAATAGAATTAGTTGGAGGTCTTCCCATGTCATTGGAAGCTTGAGAAATTACAGGATCAGGAAAATGTTTTTCTGGTACAGCATGTAATTCTTTCAAAAGTACTTTTTGCTGGTGTTTTAACTTGCTCAATTCATAAAAAGTGATGTTAGTCCTAGTCTTCTTCATATCTTCTATAATGTTATATTCCATTTCATCCGGAACAATCAGTGTTCTTGATGGAATTGATGAATCTGTTTGGACATGGCTAGTTTGAATGGCTTTGGATGTCGTTTTCTTGGGTGCAACTTTATCTTTAGTCAATGAGCTTGCACTCTTTGGCTTAGGAGTAGTTTGAGTAGGATCAAGTTGATTTCTACTTCGAGTGCTAACCGGGGATGCTTCTTGATCTTCCTCATCTGGGAGGATGAAATCCCACATGCCTTGTACTTCTACCACCTCTTCTTCATCAGTAGTTTCTTCAGTAAAAGTCTCTTCTTCTTCTTCTTCCGATTCAGCATTTGTAATAGCATTTGGTGGTTTTGAATCAGTTGAAGGATTTCTTCTAAAAGGCTTAAAAGATTTTTTAGAAGATGTTTCTGCCACTTGTTTCTTGATATCAACCATCTCATTGGACATGGTTTTCAAAACTTTTTGTAATCCTTCTAAATCAAATGGATATTTTGATTGTTTTTTCTTGGGATCTTCTTTAAAAGTGACCTTTTTGGATTTCCGTTCTTCTATTGCATTTTTTTTTCTAAAGCAATGATTCGTTTCTCTACTGTTATTGCTTCCTTCATATTGTCTGCTAAAGTTGTTTTGTTTGCCCTATCAACAAAGATTGCTATGTTTGATGGCAAAGCAGAAATGTACCATTCACTTCGCACTTCTTCGCTAAGCTTGGAGGCAGTAGGAATTTTGTTTAACAATTTATTGAAACGTGAATTGAAATCCTTGACAAGTTCTTTTGAATCAGCTCTAAGATTAGACAAATCATTGATCAATGTTGCTGTAGACCTGTCATCACCAAATTTAGTCAAAAATTGATCTTGAAAGATATCCAAACTAGTAATAGATCCAGATGGTAATGAGAAATACCATGATCCAGCTGCTCCTTGTAGGGTATAAGGAAAAAGTCGGACAACAACATCTTCATTAACAACTCCATTGAGATTTATGGATAACATAAAGTTCTTTATATGTTCTTCTGCTAGCATGCCTGCTTCAGGATTAAACTTAGGCAACTATTTTTCAGGATGGGTCGGTATATGACTCAAGGGTGCAGGCATTAAGACTGCCCCTGGATTATTCCATGGCATTTGGGCCATCACTGAATTACTAACAGATGAACGTGTAGAAGACGATATTTGTGACTGAGAAGATGAAGATATTATGATTTGAGAAGGAGATGTGGAAGATTGAGTGGACTTATGGACAGTAGTCTGGAGTGGAGGGTGGGTGGTTGAATTCACGATGAAGACTTTGAGATGGATGATGATGATGAAAGAGTCTCACTATCAGACCCTTTAGGTGATTTCCTAGCTCTTTTTCTTGTAGGTAGAGGTAACTCAGTTGGCTGAATGCCAAGCTTTTCACTCTGTAATCTAGTGAGAGGATGAGCAGGATTATATTGCGAAGTCACACTGCCTTGAGATTTTTCAGACCTTTGAGGTGATATTGAAAATCTCTGAAGTTTATGAATCAAATATTCAAATTCAGGAGGTTCAATAGCAGATTCTTCTGAAAAGTCAGGATTTGTAGCAGTGTCTTTTCTTCTTTCGACTTCTGGTTCTAGATTTAAAATTTCTAAGTATGATGGAGAAGCCGGGGAAGATGGTGAGGGTGATTTACTCTTAGAATGGTATTTAGATTTAGATTCGCTTTCCATTCATAGTCGGAGGCCCTCCTTCTAGCGCCAAATATGTTGAAGCCTCGAAAATCGGGTCTACAACAAGGGGGATACCCACCCGGTCTGGACCTTGGTTAGCAGCTCCTTTTCCGTTTGATGTAGTGGGTCCGACTGGGGATAATGGGACCAGTTTCCCAATATGTGTGTGTGTGTTTGAGATTTGATATTTCTTTTCTAAAATTCCTAAGTAAAAATGCTTTTAATCTATTTCTAATCCATTCATATGCAAACTGTATTCTGAGAAATATCTAACTCTAAACTAACCCGGGATGTATTCTTTCAATATATGCGATCTAAAAGGATTTCAGATAACAATTGATAATACAAATCATTGAATTATTATGAGAAAAGAATTCAATAAAGATAAACTATTTCACATAAAAAGTTAGATGAAACAGTTGTGGAAAACATATCGCATATTAAGCTATTCATATATCAAGTACAAATAAATAATTATGACCATACAAAAATGCCAAATGATAACTCAAATATTCAAACATTAACATATAAACAACTAAACATAAATATTACTTTTAACACAGAAACATAAACAGTTAAGAGATAAAAGTACCATTTATAACTGGTTCTACTCTTGAGCTAGAAGTAATAATAATTTATCTCTTTCTTAATCCAACATCTATCAAGAGTACAGAAATGCAACATCAATAACAGATATTAGACACAGATATCAATAAATCTCGTTCCATTCATTTATCAAAACCTCATCTGAGGGTGCAGAAATGCATGTTCTGAGGAAAAGTTTTTGACAAATTTTAGGACCATTCTCTAAATGCATGAGAAGGGTTTAAATACTAATAACTAAAATCTAAAAATAGTTTATTACAAAAATTTAGGATTCGGTTTAAATAACCGTCCTTTTTCTAGGCAAAAATACAGTAAAACTAAAACTAAATCTAAAAAATAAAGACCATCAACTATCTACTTATGAATTTGATCTTTGATCTTGCAAGCATCCAGCATTGTTTTGAGAAGAGGTGGTTGGCCGACTTCAGATTTCAACTGTCCTGAAAAAACAGAATCGGCAAGTGTAGGCGCAATCTTCTCAGCAGAATTAATAATACAATTAAGCGCACTGCATTGACTGTGTGGTTTCACTAGATGTGTCCAGTAAGAATCCCAGTTTAATCTTTTCAGTCCTTGAATTGACTTTTCCTTTTCATCAGCTTTTTGCCTCCATTCTGTTTGCAATTGTTGTGCTTGCGGAAGGTGTCCCAGAATAATTTCTAAAATCAAATTAACTTTGTGCAAATTTTTATTTACACAATCAGTAATGTTACTAGCTGCTGTAGTTGACTCCTCTGCCGCTTTTTCTGCTTCTCTGATCTGTGCATCCAAATTATTGAAAATTATCTCTTTATGACTGTCGTTAATAATTGGTGCCCCAAATCTTCTTCCTTCCTTTGTCTTTTGCCATGCCAAATAATTAGAAACTTTTTCATTAGCTAAATCATAATCATGTCGTAATTCTATGACATGATTAGTGATTTTATCACTTTGCTGACAAAAAGAGTTCCATTGTAAGATCTTTTGACATAGTATATCTTGTTGTTCCAGTAGTTGTTTGTTCAAAGAAACAGACTCTGAAATAAACTCTGGAAGCTTAGGGTCATCTTTTTGCTCCTCTTGGATAATCTGTATTTGTTTCTCTTTATCAGCCAAACTTTTTTGATATCCAATTTGCATCTCTTGAAGTTCTTGCTGTAAATTTTTAAGTTTTATTTGTGCTTCACTGTTGGCATGAGCCCGTTGCAGTTGTTGTTGCAGAACTTGTATCTGATCTTCTTTTTCATTTAATAATAGCCTTACCTCAGACGCTTTGTCAATAGTTGTTGAGGCATAAGCTCCTGTAATCTGAGATAACTTGGTAAGATTATCAGTTGGATCCGTAGTAGGGTCCTTCCATAAGACATCTAATTGTTCTGCCTCATTAGAGATTGAGCTCTCCAAATTTCTCTTTTTCCTCTGCTTCCTCACTACTGCTTTATACTGCGGGCTGTAGAATACATCTAGAGGAGGAATGTCCTCTATATTGAGTACAATTTCAGAAGAGGGAGTGATAGGTATATGCTCAGTTTCTGTGACATTGCCACTTATTCCCGTGCTCAAAACTTTTGTTGTCTGTACAGGGGTCTGTATATTCTGTCCTTCCACATTAAGCAATTGATTAAAAGTTTCCCATTCTTTGTCCAATTCAGTCCTGACTGTCGGTTGTTGTACATTGAGAGGTGGAAGATTCAACTGTGGAGTGGTAAAAGTCTGTTGTTGTGAAAGCTCTTTTGATTGAGCTGTATCCTTCACTGAGCTTTCATCATTATCAGTCTTTTTAGAACGCTCAGAAGTCTCTTTGTCAGACTTCGACTTAGACTTCTCTGTATCTGAGCTGCCACTAAGACTGACACTAGGAGTTGGTTCCCTTGAGGGTTTCAAGCGTAAATTTTCCAAAGGGATAGTGGTTAGTCTTCTCTCTCTGTAAACTTTAAATTCCTGAAATTCTTCTGGGGATAACTGTGTTTGGGCTAAATGAAAAACTTCTTTAAATGAACATTTTATTTGAAACATATCATCAAAAGAATCTTCCTCTCCAGAAAACACTCTTACTTTAATTGCAGAGGTGAAATATTTGACATCATTTGGATCAAATAACCTTCTCGAAAACTTGAACAGTTGTAAGCATGTAATATTTCTTACCTCTTTGAATGCGTGACCAACATCAAACAATGAAAATGTTCCACAGGCTACGGGAAATTGTGGCCAAATGCCCTTCTTCTTCTCCTTTAATTCCTTTGTCAAACCTCCTTCACCACAGGTTTGATAAGCAATCTCCCGAGCTAGAAGTTTATCCGGAACATCCAGGGGTAAAACATGGGGAGAAGCAGAACTTCCAAAAACCCTCACATAAGTAAACAACTCTTCTCCAAACCATCTTGCGACAGGGAGAATGTCGACTTCTGCTTCCGGGGATAACCTTGGAGCATCCTCATTATACAATATTCTGTACAGAGGCAGCATTATGCCATGGAAAATTTTGTAAAATGAGGAACAAACTTTGATTCCCACAACTCTTTGTGATAGACATGAATAGGCAAGGGATCATGAATTTTCCATTGCCAACCCATCAAAGGGAATTTAGAAACAAAACAAATTGAATCCATAACATAGGAAGATAGATAAAAAGGAGGATAAATCCTCTAAGAAACAGTCCGTTTAGACCGGTAACTGAAAATAGCAATGGTCAAATTATCAGACAAGATTTTGGCCCAGTCTACGATTGTAGCATTAACAGCAGCATTCAACAAAGGGAGCCATTCAGGCAAGAACATATTTATGTCAGGCTTTCCAAAAAGCCTGCATAACATAGCAGCAGAAAAACAATATGGAGAGGTGAGCGAACCAGTACTGTACATACTGTGTTTGTTTTTCTTCAATGGTTCATCTCTTTTGGTCCATTCCTTGGTGCATTCCGCCAAATTTGCATTTTCTTTGGCGAATTTCTCCATAAATTGTTTGTTGTAAGTAAACCCGAGTTACGTCGTACATAAGCCTCGGAATCTTCGCAGTGAATGACCGATGAGTTTCTGTCACCAGGTTCTACGGTGCACCTTAAAATATCGGTGTTATCCAACACCCATTTTACCATATCTGTATATGGAAGAATTCTCAGTCTTGTTGCTATTCTGTGCAGAAATGAACAAGCCAATTCTGTAAGAGACGCTTCAGAGGAATTACTTGATCCTGCAGTAGCCGCGACTTCCATTATCCTGGGATTTTCTTCTTCGAGTAGATTATGCATGCCCTCCCAGGTAGTGATATCGGCGTCCTTGTTGCAAGCAGTATTCGCATACAAGGAAGCCATCTCTTTGTTTTCAGCACTCGGAACTTTCTCTTTCTTACCCATAATGCTCTGTGAATGCTTTGTATAGTCTTCTGCTCCTTCGCGCCTGTGGTTTTGCGAATTAAGTGAGAGTAATGATATGAGAAAGGTGACGGGATAGTTTTAAATGCTGAAGGCGGATAAAAAATATTATTTTAACGTGAAACAACCTTTCAATCAAAACAAAATCCTTTCCATCAATGATTAACAATCCATTCATTAATTTTGACATCAAAGCGCATAACGGATATTTATTTATGAAAAGATTTACTTTGGACAACGCGCTAGAAGAATCTGCGATAATGCGATTTGCGATCTGCCGTGCAATATCGCAAAATCGCAATATCGCGGATCGCAATCATCGCAAATCGAAATTATTGTAGGATCGCGTTCATCGCAAATCGCAACATCCACAAATCGCAGTCTCATATCATTGCGAAATCACAATATCGCAAAATCGCAATATCGCAATTTCACAAAATATAACTTATTAAACAAATTTTCTGCGATATGCGGTTTGCGATCAATACTTTAATGTATAGTTCTTTAGGATCGCGCTATCGCAATATTGCGGAATCGCAATTTTAAAAGATTCTGCTTTTACAAAGGATATCCACTTTTTGCGATGGATGCAGTATTTTTCTTCAAAGAAAGATTATGTTTTGATCTATCATAAACTTAGGTTTATTTTAAAGATTTTTAAAGGAATTTCCCTAAGTTATGATAGTAAGTTTTATTTGAGAAAGGAAACAAACACTAATTAATTTTTTTAGATTTTTTGACTAAGGGTCCCCACTTATTTAGTATTATTACTAATATTAAATAAGAAGGGGGTTTGTTGCTGGCCACAACATAGAGGTAAGGGGAGGAGCTTTCTTTTGTCTTCAAAAAATCCGGCATTTGTGCAGAAAAATTATCACCTTATGGATATCATTGAAGAGTGTAGGCCAATAGTAGCCCACTCTAGAGTATTTTGTTTGCGAGTGGCTTTCCGGTTCAGGGTGGCCTCCACACTTTCTCGCATTAAATTCTTGTTTAATCCTTTACGCTGAGACTCAAGAAAACATTTAAGCAAGAGGAAATTTGTACTCTTCCATTATAAACATTCATTTAGAATACAATAGCTTTTGGCTTTTAGCTTTAAGAATACGGCCTTGGTCTTTGATAGTTCAGGGGAGGGTATTGAGGTGTGTAAGCACATACGGAATGTCAGAATACCAAGGAGAGCTCGAAACTTCTCTTCAACGGTGGGATCAGGCAACCCCTATTGCTCATCCAAGGCATCTACCATGTTTATGTCAAGGGCTTGTAGATTTGATTTAGCCATTAATTGAGCTAAGCCCTCGACCCTTGATCCGTTTGGTGGGTTTTATCTCAAGGTCGTATTCTAAGATCACGAGCAATCCATTTGCCCCTCTTCCCATCGGGTCTCGGGACAAGATATCTTTGACCACTACGCTAGGCACATAGGCTATGGTGTGGGAATGCAATATGTACACCCTAAAGTATTTCAAGGCCTTGACTAAGGCATAGGCCTATTTTTCAATTATGTTGTATTTTAAGGGTGCATTCCCTGAGTGCTATCTGAAGAAAGAAATGGGTTTTTTCCATTCCCTCCGGGTTTTTCTCGTAGCGTAAAGCTGCAGCTCATCGTATGCTCGGATGCAAATGAGATAAAATCCTTTGAGAAAGCAGGGGCTGATTAGGACGAGAGCCGGGTGAGTGCAAGTTTAATTGATTCAAAAGATTTCTTTGCTTCAACAATCCATTTAACTCCTACACCTTTCCTCAACATGTTTGTCATATTCCTAAGGTGTTCGACTAGATTGGGAATAAACCTCCTTAAGAATTTTATCTTCCCAATGAAGGATCGTAATTCTTTGATGTTTCTTGGGTGTGTGATTTGTAGTATTCCCTCAACTCTTTGTGGTTCAATCCTAATCCCCTTCTCGGATATGATGTGGCCAAGAAGCTTACCTTCTTGTAGCCCAAATACAATCTTTTTTAGGATTTAATGATGGACCAAACCTTTTACATTTTTCAAAGACCTTTCTCGGATGCTTTAGGTGTTCTTCTTCGATCTTGGAATAGAATGTTATGTGATCCAGATAGATGACAATGAAGTGCCCTATCTCATCGGAAAAAGCTATATCCATCGCTCATTGGAAGGTTGCACCGACGTTCATCGATCCAAAGGGAATTTTAACATACATAAAGGTGCCCCATGGAGTGGTAAAGGCTGTCTTGAGTTGATCTTCCGGGATTACCAAGACTTGGTTGTAACTCGAAAAACCATCTAGCGAGAGAAATCCTTTTTGAGCCTACTACCCTCTAAAGAATATGTTCCATTTTTGGCAAAGAGTAAGCTGTCTTTGAGTGAGGCTCTATTAATATTCCCCTGAAATCTATGCATAATCTGATCTCACCTTTTTTCTTTCTCACCTACAAGGTTTGAGACCCGATCAAAAAACCTCACGGGAACTATTATTCTCGCCTTGTACATCTTTTTAATCTCTTTTTCAACTGGGAGCAGTTGCTTTGGGTTTATTCTGCGAAGTTTTTGTCTAAAGGGCTTCGATTTTCTTTCAAAGGTATTTTGTGCTTTGTATAATTTTCGTGTCATAAGCCTTTATGTCTTCATAGCTCCAAGAAAACATGTCAATGAATTCCTTGAAAAGGTCAATGTATTTCTTTTTTCATGTTTTTCCGACAAGGACTTAGCCAATTTAATCATTTTGGGTTTATCTTCGATGCCTATGTTGCATTCTTCAACGTCGTAGTCTGTGTGTTCTATGGTAGGCTTTTTTGCTACATCGTCAAAGTCAAAAAGGTCTTCTAAAGGCGTCAAACCTCGAGGTATGTTCTTATCTTTGGTCTGCAGCACCTCTACTTCTTCACTATCTCGTGTTTTTTACATTTTTCATTTGGATTTCCAATCTGTTTGTTCAAAGCATTTATTTATATGTTACAAGGTGGTTCTTCCTCGTCCGAGGGCTCTTCACTTAGGCGACCATCATCGGATTTTGAGTCTCGAATCGGAAAATTCGAACCCGTTCCTCGCCCACCAAGAAATCTTCAATCTGTTTATCGCCCTCAAAGACACGCCAATATTTTTCGTTATCCGGCATTGCAAGTCCGAATTTGGTCCGTATTATGATTCTGTTGGTCGCTTGAGTCTTAGGGGTATGAACTAGATAAGCAAGCTAATCTGTTTGCAATGAAATTTTGACTCCTAGGAACAAACACTAATTTGTATTCAACAAATTTTTTCAATACACCCACGAATCGTTCCTATATGCTCTCAACCTAGGGTGTTTGGCCGTGTATTCACCGTTTACTTGTTTTATAACCAACTCAAAGTCTCCCTACATGGCTATCCCTACGGGCTCCTATTTTCTTTAATAGATTTAAGACAAGGATAAGCGCCTCATACTCGCAATATTATTTGTACATTTGAAATGCGAGGTTGCGAGCATGGCTCTCTGCGTAATCACTCTCTGTGTTATGTAGCCACACCCTGCCTATGATTCTCTTGGTGCATGACCCATCAAAGTTCATTTTCCCACAGGGGTCCATTTTTCTTTTTATCGTCATTTCCCTCCCTATCGTGGGTTTCACTAGTTTGTTGTATTACGGGTTACACGTTGTGTTGTGGAGTCATGTGGTATATGAGTTTGTGAGGGGTGACTAACCGGCTGATCACATGTGATTTTTCATTTGGTCCGAATCTCTGTTTTCGATGCACTATCTAAGGTTATCTTCTTCGTGTTCCTATAAGTTGAGAGTAGCCATTATGTTAAGATCCATAGTCTTAACCTCTCTGTTTGAATCTATGTTTTCCGATTCTCGGCTCCCCAAAGATTCATCACTCGAGAAGATAAAGGAGTCCAGGTACGTGTGTATAGAGTAAAGAGGAGAATTTTCAGGCTTTTTAGGGCTACTAACCAGGGAATTTCATTTGTGCCTCCCTGTACGGTCTTCTAAGTTGGCTAAAAACAAGAATTTTGGCATAAGCCCCATCCATCCGCATTGTTCCTTGCGGTTTGGCTCCCCATGATTTTGACAAACAACATACCATACTTAGGTGGCACATCTGCCACCACAACATCCATGACCATACATTTCTGTCGGAATCCGGGTAAGGCTTACACACGGGTCTTTGATTAGGCCCTGGACGTTTTACTCGCTAGAGTCAAATGAATATAAGTCTTTGTAGGGTCGAGCTATCTCTAGGGCCTAACCTTTCCATCACTAACTTAGGAATTAGGTTGTGTGAAGCCCAGAATAATGCATTGCATTGTGGAGGATCTTATCATGGACATTGATACTGATATAGAAAGGGGACACTACCCCTTCCTAAAACATCCCTTCAATCTATGGACCAAACGGAAGGGCTAGTTGATCATCACTTAGGTTTACGAGTATCCTCTGTTCTCACCTAAATTTAATGCTTTCAAAATTTGGCCTTTATATACATCACGAGTGGCCGACTCGAGAGAGTGGTACATGAGATTTTAATTTTTTGCAATCTCACTTTCTAGATTGAAAGTGGGACTGGCTCTTTGGAATTTTCGACCCTATTTTGTTAGCTACTTGCCTTGGTGGTCGAATCAGTGTGTTGATTCTCGTTATGTACAATGTTGATGATTTTTTTATCGGGAGCACTAACTACAGTGCTAGTGCTTTGCTAGTTGGTTGAATTTTTTTCCTCATTGTTTTGGTTGTCCTTTTTCCTTGTTCTTCCCTGGAACTTTCATCTCGTTGATTTGTTACCTTCGACGAGTCACTTTAGAAGGTTTCTCGGGTCTTTTCTTGATGGTAATATCGAAGCTTTTGGTTTGGAAGTATCTAGGTTCTTTTTTTCTCCTAAGTTCATATTGTTCTTTGACCTACATGATAACATCTTCAAATCCAAGTCCGTAATCCTCGGATTCTAATCTTTCCTCACCCCCATATGAGGGTGAGGGCTGATCTTCTTACGTGTAGCGATTATGGATTGAATCTTTCCGTTTCAAACATGTTTATTGTGTTCCCTTCGACTCTTCTATGATTCCCTCATCTTCATCAAGAAAGTTCTCCTAGAAACGAGGGAATAACTTTTTGATTTGATTCTCTTTGTCTGTTGGGAGTGGCATTGTTTCTTCTAAATTTTTGGTTTTGGTTATGGTTTTGATTTCTGTTTTGGTTATCGACTATGACAACCATTTTTTCCATCATTTGTCGTAGCTTTTCCATGTTTTTGGATAAATGGTCATAATTGGGATCGGATGTGGAAGCTACATTGTCATCTCTATATGTTACCCTCTTTTCGGCTCTCAATCTTGCTTTCTTCTCAATCAGATTTGCCTCTACACTCACTTTCGCTCTCTTTTGCATGTCTTCCAATGTGTCATAATCCCTCTCCCTAAGTTGGTAGGCCATATCAGCATCCAAGCCTTCGAGGTATTTTACTAGAACCATACCTCAGGGGAGGTTTCATGTGTGGTGGAAGAGTGTTATAAACATTGTTAAACCTTGTAGAGTAGTCCTCGGACACTCTCTCCTACGTTTCTCTTCGGGTTCTTGTATTTTGATAGGATTTGGAGAGGGTTGGCCTTAACTTCCCATTTTTTTATGAAGGCATGATATAAAGCGAGAATATCTTGGATACTATTAGGAGGTAGGCTTTTGAACCATTTCTTCACATCACCTCCTAAGCTCCGGGAAAAAGATTCTCATTTTTGAGCACGTATCATCATCTATCTCCATGTAGTCAAAAGAATCTTCCATCCTATCCACATGGTGTTGAGTCGTGATGGACTCCTTTGCGGTGAAATGTGGGATCTTTGATTGATAATCATTAGGTAGGGGCACTAGAGGTTGAGGTAAGACTAGAGGTGCATACCAGGATGCCATGATGATGTTCGAGGAGGTAGAGGGTTAACCCGAGCAATGGTATATGGATGAAAGGGATATTAGGACCAGAGCAGAAGCTTGTTGGGTAGATTTGGTGTGGTAGAGCCCCAAGTTTTGAATGAAGTGAATATCGGGGAGGTGTAGATGGAGGGGTCCCCCCTATCCCTAATGTGTTGACCACTATGAGATGGTGAACCCAGGGAAACTCAAGGTCTAGGCTGGTCTAGAGCATTGAATGACCTAGTCCTAGGTAAGATGTTTTGGAAGTCTAGGTCTAAAGGTGAGGCTAATAGAGCTGTGATTTTTTACAGTGCAGAGTTAGCTCTATGGATGTGACAAGAAATAGTTGGTCTTATAGGTGCGGGAGATCTCTTGAGGATGCTCCTCGTGGGTTGTCAACTATTTCAAGGGGGTTTGGGTTGGGATAAGCTCTTGTGTGAATGGTTCTTGAAGCCGTAATGTTACTTTTAAACAAAGCGACCTTAACCCTACTTGTTACTTCTATTGTGGTTGATGTTGATTTAGAGGTTGTTCTTCCGAGTGGAGTCTTATGTAAAAACAAGATAATCAACGAGGGCCCTACCGATCACCAATGGATTCTTTAATATTTAAGGAACTATGGAGTCGCCAGTGGAAGGTTTAGGATGCTTCCGGGAGGGTACATCGTCCACCAAAGCATTTATGAGATGTCCCTTTTCAACGATATCTTCAACACACGAAAAAATCTAACTGGAGATTGATCGGGAGGGCATTTACGGGATATGTCACCTCTAAAGAGGATGAGATCCCGAGGCTACTTGGCCCTTTCCGGACTTTTTTCTAAGAGTAATGGGAGAAACATGACAAACGATGTAGAAAGTGGATTTCAAATGGAAGTGTTTCACTACCAACCTAACCGAGAGTTTCTAGGTTTCAGAGGCTCTTGTAATGTAGTAAGATGGAAAATACTCATAATTCCCCTGTGGAGTCACCATTATGTTGGTGTTCCCATGTTTTGACAAGGTTGGCAATACTAAAAGATGAGACAACATCAAACCACTTTCGGACCTCGGGATCTAGCCCTCACGGGTCCGGAGAGGGATCTCTATATGATATGTAAAAGGTACATGACTTTGAAGCTCGAGTGTTAGGATATTAGGCTAGTTATACGGCTCGGGGTTTGTTTGTTTGATTGCTTTTTTTGGTTGTTGGGAATCGGGAAAGAAGGGCTCAATCTAAGACAAGCCTCGAGCAAAGAGGATTTTTAGGCAAAGGAGAGATAATTCTCGAGAAATTTCAAGACCATTGGGAAATGGAGTCGGGAAAGGATTTACTTGATATTCAATGTGCTGAGGCTTTCAGTTGGGCTAGTCATCTAAAGCGTTGGATCTTAAAGATGATAGTGTGGTATGATAGGCAAGAGGGAAAATGAGAGCAAGGAAACATTAAAGATTTTAGAACACAAAGTTGAAAACTTAGATCGGAGAGAGACTTTGAACTCTCAATGCTTCGGCCTCAGACTGAGGGATCTTAGAAAGGTTTAATTAATTGAAAAGGATCCTAGTGAGATAGAGAAAGGGTTCTAGACCTCCCAATGTTCCCAATTCATTCAATTAAATCCTAACAAGAACATCTAAGATAGATTTCTCTAATTCATACATCAGCTAGCAGGGAAATGTCATCCACTACATCAGGTTAAATTAACTAAAATCAACTCTTAGATAACACATTTAGTAGAAAACATTAAAGGCAAGGAGAGCAGAAACATAGGGCACCTAACAAGGGTAAATCCTATGCCCGATTTCGATGCAAGCCGATGAGAAATGAAATGAAATGAAATAAAACACGAGACAGAAAAACATCACCGCAACTTTAGATCGGGATCCAAAGAAATGTGCTTGTCATATTAAAAAACAACACTAGTCAGTACAACATTACCAATGGCTTGATATTCGATGCTGAAAAACATCTTGCTCGACCCTATCTTACAACTTTACATGGAGACTATGTCTCAAAAGGAACAACTTGCAATTCTCGAGATAGTCGATCAACAACCTTTACAATGAGTTCCTTCTTGAATTTTATAGCTGAAAGGTGAGCGCGGAGGTAGGTGAAACACTAAATGAAGCATTAAAACTCGAAAAATAAAGAAGGTTGAAGCCCATTTAGTTTTAAACTCGATGCATTTATCTCTGCATGCCTTGGATGAAAGAATGAATCTTCTTCGAGCTTCGTTTACTCACGGTATGGCTCGATGCACTTTGGGTCGTAGTACTCGTAGTACTTTTGGTGAATAAAAAAAAGACAAATTAAGGTCCGCTATGTCGCATAACAAATTCTATGGTAGCATAGGATTGTTCCGTCGAGGGTGGAAATCTTCACGAGGAACACGGTAAATAAGGGAACAATATGGGCGCTTTGTCCTTTCACAGGTAGGGATGTCCCTGTTGATGTAGCTACCCCGATAGTATTTTTTTCTGTGCATTCGACCTTCGAGAGATCGATGATGTCTTTGATCCGGTACTCTACCTTGAAATACTTGGATTAAGGCTCAAAATCTTCCATTACGAGCCTTAAACACTCTGCTTTCCCCATCGATACTCTTTGTCGCTTCCACGCTTGTCTGCGATCATGAAATCTATGTTTTAATGGCTCGGGGAAGATTTTTACGAGTTCAACTCTATTATTTAATGCAAAGCTATGTCATAACGTCCTCTCAGGGCCCTTCTTCATGAGTTCAGCTCTTGAAAATGGTCCTTTCTCGTTTCTCCATAGCTATCTGTAGAGATGGTGAATCATGGCGGTTGTCTCAGCTCGTACTCGCAAAAACACGCATCTACTGTTATGAAATCCATGCATAGGGGAGGATGGCTATGGAGGACGGAGAGAATGATAGTGCAACGGTGATAAAACGGTGTTTTTAGATAAAACGATGGTGAATAATGCAGTGATATGGTGCACACGAGTGACTAATAGGGTTTGGTGGAAAAAATGCGCATGGGACCGTTTGATCGTGGTACTGCAGGCGTAGATCGATGGCGGAGATTAAACAACGGGACAATTTATGAAGTCGGGTGGAATGAATGCGAAACATTAAACATTAATGTAAATTGAGAAAGTTTGGACATAGGCGGAAATGCAAAAGAAATGAATGAAAATGTAATGAAAATGATCGTGTGTGGTGGGACCTGAGTATGGGTGGAGGGCGATTCACTTAGGACCGTCGGATCTCGGGAGGAGATCAACGGCTATGATCTAATCGGAGAGAAGAAATGGGAGGGTCGACGGTTCAATTGAATGATGGTGTGATTAGTTTGTGACCGTTGGATCTTGGACTAATGAACGGTCGAGATTGGATTGGTGGATCGCAATCGCAAAGGGCGGAAAGTGGCAACAATTGAGAAATGCGATTGCGATTGGAGGGAGAGAGCGAGGGTCATCGGATCGTGGATTAAATGGACGGCCGGGATGGGATCGACGGATTACAATCGGCGAATGCGAGAGGAGGGGATGCAATGCGACTGGAGCAAGAGAGCGAGGGTCGTCGGGATCGTGGATTAAATGGGACTGACCGGGATGGGATCGACGGATCGCAATCAGCGAATGTAGAGGAGGTGTGATGCGAGCGCGGCGCGATGCGATGGAGCGCCGACCATCCGATCCGGGATGACATATCTACGGGCGGAGATTGAATTAGCGAATCGCAATCGGAGTGAAACAAAAAGTAACACGGTGAAAAGTTGCGATTGCGATCGGGCGAGAGTGCGATTAGTGCCAAGTCTGTCGATCAAAATGATAAATCAATGGTGGAGATCGCAGACGGGGACCGATGGAGCGATAACACTATCGCATCGGAGTTTTCATGGTTTACAAATGGAACCGAACGTTCGCTCCGATTCTCCGAGTGCGATTAGTGCCAGTGCCATAAGCGCTCGGTCCTGGGCATAGGGCATATGGGGAAGTCGTTTAAGGGGGTCAGCGGAAAAGGGGCTAGAGCCCTATTATAAGGTGGAAAGTGGGTTTTTTTGCCCCTTTTTAGTGCATTCCAAGGCCAATGGAGGGTAATGATAAGGGAATAAAGGGAAAATTAAACCGGAACGAGGGGGTGTATGCGTGGTTTAGAGGGGATTTTGGGAGGATTTGAAGGGTAAAGGGGGACATTGACCAAAGGGGAAAAAAGGGTAAAATGGAGAGTTCTGCAGAGATGCAAGAGGTAAATAAAGGCCTTTTGGAGCACAATTCTTCATCATCAAAGTGAGGCTTATTGACTCAAGAACAATAGAGGGAAACAATCAAAGGGCGAGGGAACATGTAAAGGCTTCAAGGATGATGTGTTTTCAAGAGAAATGCATTCTTGAAAGGCTCATAAAAAAATTAGCCCCTTGCTTGCTTGTCAAGGAATTTATAAAGGAGCTAACACATTTCTACTCTTATTTATCATGTAATTTATCATAATTTATCATATAAATCCATTTTATAATTATTTATTCTCTTATGGATAAATATTATTTATTCTCCTTTATTTTTAATAAATTGATGATTATTAAGCATAATTTTATCAATGATAGTTTATTAATATATTTTGTAACATCACTCACAATTTTAGCCTCCAAGATATTTGCTAGATTCTGCATTTGATCTCAGGATCATCATCAAATATTCCAACTCATAAATTCGGCCGGAATAAGAAGTGACAATTTTGCGGTTGATATTACGGGGAAAAATGGAGAAGAATCGGAAAATATGGAACATGGGTTTTGTCCAGAAACGGACTGAATTAAATTTATTTAAAAATGGTTTGCCCAAATTTGGTCTCGTATTGAGAGAAATGGAAGGTTCTTTGAGCACAAGTTTCTCAGTTTCTTGTTCATATGACCATCCCCCAAATTATCTCAATCTGCAAATTCAAATTCGACTTGCTCTTGTTGAAAGATGGATGAAAAAATATATTTTCTTGTTGATCAAGTTGTTGGGAACAATCCAATATTGTTATGAGGGATCACATTTACTCTTTGCATTCTCCTCTTTTTGATTATAAAAGGAGAGCATGTATTATGTATTGATAATGATTTGATGATTAAACTCCCTTTTTGTAACTCGTAATTTCTTAACTCTCGTGATCGGGAGAGCGACTGCTTTGTAAAAAAATTTTTATGCCTAATTAATACAAGAGTTCATTGCCATTTAATTTCTTAACACCGGAGTAAAGCCCAGTGACGTTTCCCACCGATGGTTGTGGGCTCGACTCCGGTGGATCGATCCATTGTTTGTATCTCTATCTTTTCATTATTATTGTGTGACAGCTTTCTAGTTGTTTTCATTACGGTTTTGCAAAGTAAGTGGTTTATTGTTCATTGCTTATTTAATATTGGTATGTTACATTGGTGAATTGCATTGTAGTTGGCATGTTCTATTTATTGTCTCGTTTGATTGTTGTTCATTTCAAATTGTTAATCAAGAGAGTTTGCGGTCGATAGGATTTGTTGTCTCGTTTGATTGTTGTTCATTTCAAATTGCTAATCAAGAGAGTTTGTGAGTCGATAGGATTTACTTTGTATAATAGAATTTTTTTATTTGATTTCATTAGTTAGAGCTTGTTGTTCATATTTATTAAATAGGATTTGTTGTTCAATTCATTTTATTACGATGCGCTTTATCATTTCTAATTCATTATTTTACTGATTGCAAAGAGTTCGGTTTTGAGAGCTTTCCTATTTTCCTTTCAT
Source organism: Pinus albicaulis (assembly GCA_034641835.2). NCBI lineage: Eukaryota > Viridiplantae > Streptophyta > Pinopsida > Pinales > Pinaceae > Pinus > Pinus albicaulis. Next base: position 1,390,107,763 of record CM076577.1, read on the forward strand.
TAGCGACATTAATGATTTAGTTCAATTTCTATTTCCCTTTTATTTCTTTAAAGACGTGATTGTCAGCTGTAGAGAATATCTTTGGTTATTGCTTCCATGTTCCCAGCATTGATTGTCTTGTTTCGGTTTGATTTCAATTGCATCAATTTCTAGAGGAATGAGTTATTGCTACCGTATCCTCGATTGATGTTTGTTGAGTAAATGGATTTCAAAGCATTTGAGTTCATGTCATTGTAATTAGATTTCTTTTCCAAGAATCCATTTACTCTTGTATTTGGAATCTCGTACTACATAATACAAGGCATTACTCTTGGATAAATTGCCGCCTCGCACTTAGTACACTCTTGAAATAAAAGGTTGTTCCCAGTATTGATTATTAATGTAGGATAAATAGGCGCTAAAAAGACACCTTTTACACCTCAACGAGGAAAACCCTCTTGTGTTTTTCCCCTCCCCGGATGCCATTAATAAAAATTTCATTGGATATATTCTTGTCTTTTCTATTGGATCTATGGAGTAAATCTTATTTTTTCTATTGTTTAATGTCTTCTAATGCATAGATCTAGATTTTTGCAAGCATTTGTCTTGATCATCTAACTTTGCAGATCTAAAGATATTAGCATGTATTTCATTTTGTATAGAGATTTTTTTTATGCGTAGCTAAAGTGGTATTTTTTCGTACACCTTGAATCAAGATTCATCCTAACAATCGAAACTCCACATGGGTTTACCATTACGACCGTTGTTGTTTTTCTGATCCTTGCATATCCATATGCTTCAAAGCCTAGAATTTCTCTTCAGACCTCCTTGTTTTTTTCTCTTCTTGATGTTGCTTTTTAACCCATAAAACCATAAAACAATAAAAATTCTAATTTCAGTGTGTTTTCGGACCTATTGCACAGGATGGCAGACATCGACCACGGTTGAGACGGAAAATTTTTCTAAAATATTCACGCAAGAGTGCAGGAGTGTAGTTCGCACTTTTCGGTCCAAAACTTGCAACCTAGACCTCTAGGGTGCAGCTTTCTATCCAAAAAGTGTGACCCCCATCAAAAACAGTTAGAAACTACGATCTGGACTTTTGCGGAGATTTTTCTCTGAAAGTTTTATGGGTTTGTATGAGCCTCTATTCTGAGGTTGTCAACCTCTGTTTCCACCCATTTTTGGACCTCGTACTTGTTCTTTTTGCTAAAAGTAGTGTGAACCCTAGCCCCCTAGGGCTTCATTACCCTCCACTTTTTGTGGAAGAGTTTTTCTTGTCACATAGGAGTTGTCACAAATTTCAAACTCTTTAGCCATTTTTTTCTAATACGATACCTCAACTACAAATGCTTTTAGATCGGCTTGTTATCCATAAAAATCTCCTCACTTAGCTTTGTTTGGGTTTTCCTTTTAGGGTGCACTCCGCTTCCCTCCTGAGATAGCCTTTGCGTCACCTCTTTTTTACAAAAGTGATTCTTCCTCTCGGTTGTTGTTGTTTCTCGCACCACTTTCCACGTGATTTTGTCCTTTAGATCCTCGTCTCATTTGACATTAGATCTATTGGTTGTTCTAGTGTGTTTTGATTAGTTTTTTCACTCACCTATAGACTAGTTGTTGAGAGGCCCACCTCCTTGTGTTTAGATTATTGTATTATTAGCTGTTTATTTTCTGTGAGGTCCCTATATCTTTGTCATTTGTAGGTTTATTTACAGGCTATACAACAACACTTTTTATTTTTTCTACAAATGTCTAGGTTTAAAAAATTAAAATTTACACAATTTTACACACACAACCTAAGAAAAAAAGGGCTTGGTTAACACCACCAAGAAAAGACTCTAAAACATTGAAGTCGATTGATCCTACTTCTCTACTCCTTGTTTTTACATTGTAATTAGTTGATCCTACCACCTCCTCTGCCCTTGTCAGTCTCTTTTTCCTTTGTGTATCGTGTGTGTGTCATCATTTCTCAACCTCTCATGGGCTCGATTTTCTACGGGAGGAGGGCGCCTCCCTCTGCATATCTTCCCCTCCAGTTGCACGTATTTCAGGATACGGCATGCCTCCTCTCTTTGCCCAACCTCCTGTTTACCTGTGTTACCCAACCTCTTCGTGCAATATTTTTAGGTGACTAGATTCTCATGATGAAATCCGATCAACCTTCATCAGTGAACATCAATATTGAGACTATGGTCCCGTACAGGTGCAACAAGCCTCCAACTATGCGTCTCCTGAAGCCACCTCCTTTGGTCTCTCAGAGGCCTCACTGACACCTAATGGACCCTTGAAGATCCCTCGACTAGAGGTGAAGGTTCATACCAAGATACTGCAAAGATCAATGCTGGCAAAAATCTATGCGGAAAAGCCACTCATTAAGTATAGCATAGTAATGTTTGGCACAATCCCCTATTGCCATTTCAATCGCGGAACTACCATTCGTGCCCTTCACAATGAAAAGCTCTTCTACTACCATGGTGTTTTGTACCCTTCGACGATCGTTGATTTCTTTCTTTGGTGTTGACAGGTTAGAGCATCTCCTCTCACACTTGGTAAAGCACCAAATCCTGGTCGAATCCAGAACGCCAACGTTTCTCGGACCCATTATTGATGAGGGGCATCCTACTGCGTGATGTTACGCCCAGTTTCGAGCAAAGTGGGATCTCCCGAGTTGGCTCGCAAGATCACCCTAGAGGCGTGGGATGGCCACGCCTCTAAGCCCATTGGCTTAGTTTTGCAATTGCCCTATCGCTCTTGCGGGCAAGACGGTTTGCGTTGACGTAGAAGTCATAGATGCCCCCTTGGGATTAAAACATTCTATTGGGTTGTAGCTACACTTGTGATGTTTGTTGTCCCTTCCATGGTCCACGAAGATATCCTTCCCCCATAATGGAAATATAGTCACCATTGACCGGTTGACATGCATTACTGGGCGAAGTCAGGACTCTCTTGAGTCCACTATTTCTTTGGTGGCGACTAATGAAAACCATCGACACTTTGACCAATGTCTCACTAGTGTCTCTGAGGACTCCTCCTTGCTTGGGTACATTCCACTGGTCTCCCCTCTCCATCTCAGATCGGTTCATCGAATGTTTGCATGATGCAATCATGTGGACTTCTCTCAAAGACGCCTCGGCTAATCGGTGACGCCCCTCACCTCAGCGACCATCTCCTAGCCCTTTGATGTAGCCTTCCGGACCTCCTCTCACAGCGCCCTGACTAGTACTCATGAGCCTCTTTGTCATCAGGGTGGGATTCACTCCGGGGCCTTGGCCATTTGGAGCGCGTCCCACCATTCATTACCCTCTTGTCGAGATCGAGTCCTAGTCCCTCCGAGGCATCTGTCACCGGCACCTATGTAGGCACCTCTCTTCCTAACTTGACCATTGGACTTACGGTTTGGTACCTTGATCCTCCAGCCGCCACCTTGAGGTCAACTAAGCCTTATCTGATTTGACCTCAAATCGCAAAGCTACGCAAAAAAGGCCTCAAGGACAAAGGCTACTAAAGTTGACCACGCACCTCCTCCACCTCCAAAGCCCCATGCTTGCCAGTGAACGCTTCGGGTCCACGCCACCCATGCTGTCCAGGGTTTCCCCGCATCAGATCCCATTTTTCATGTCATGTTCACAGGTCTCAGAAGTCCCTAAAACCTCTACTCTTCGCGATCCACAACGAGAACATCGACTTCCATTGTGCTTTTGTAGTGGTCTTTGTGGCTCGTACTCCCATAGTATTACGCATACACACATTACCATACTCTTTGGGAGGGTGGTTCGGAAGTACGAGATTGAGAAAAAATCAATCCACTTCTCTTTGTGTACGATATGTTATGAAGCCAAAATGAGGATTTAGCTTTCCTATTGACTCCCCCTAATGTTGAAGTGTGAGCATGCTGGCCTATCCTCTACCTTTAATCATCCTCGAGACTCTCGACGAAGCTCCCCTACAGATCTTCTCACTGTTGTTTTACAGCAGCCTCCTTCGGTAAAGACCACGGGCTTAACATGAGTAGATCCTTTATCAGCTTGTTCTTACATCATCCTTGCACTAGTGCACATGTGAGTCTTTCTTCTCATGGTGATGAGTCAAGTAGCCTCGTCATCTCATGTGATCCCTTCCTCCTATCCTTCCACCTCATGTGTGTGACGAAAGCATCATCGAAGCCCATGTCACCACGACTTCATCTTTCCACGCCCATAAGCGGGTTCACCATGTCCTACCCTTGATGAGCTTATGCGACCTAAGCTAAAGCTAAATTTCCAGGGTGAGCTCCCACTTCCTCACCGGCGTGCATGGGATGTAGACATCCTACCCATATCACTCCCTTCTGCAGAGAAAATTTGATTTCTGTGCTGTGCTCGGGTTGCCCGGCATTGTTCTTTATCCTCCCATTTATTTTCTTGTGACACCTTTCGAGAGGGACCCCAGTCAAATCACCTGTATATTGGTTTCTCGATGGTGCGAAGTCCTCTACTCACGATTTAACACTGAGCGGGTTGGGCCATTTTACCCTTTGCATGCGCTTGTTCTTTCAACGGTGTATGCATTGGTACTACTACAATCAATCCAGTTTGAATATGATGTTGTACAGAGGTTTATTGGTCAATGCCCTTTCACGTCAGTCTACACCTTTATTTTCATTTTCAGATTCCTACTTCTTGTCATGCAATTGAATAAGGGTATATATCGTTTTACATAATCCTGTCATTTTTCAAAAGAATGTTTCACGAGTGAAGCTTTTGATGCGTGAATTTTAAATCATTCCTTTTCAGTCCATGTACCTAAAGCACTAAAAATCATCTATGTAGATAACATTGCAAACCACATTCTGGATTGGCATTTAACACACAATTCTACTAGAGACTAATAACATAAAATATCAAAATGAGTGCATAATCCTTTAGTAATGTGTCGTATATAAATGTTTTAAATATTTGTTCATCAACTGCGATTACATATGATCTTACGCCGCCTGCAAAAAACTCAAGCGCGCGCACCACCTGCACTACACTAATCTCCTATGCGGAGGGTCTCTGGGCCTGCGGCTCTGCACCACGACTTGTAGATCACGTCTTTCGTGAGCTGCCCGCGGCCTCGCACGCCTGCGCAGCCCTCACCATACGAGGAGTGGCTTATTGCATGGCTCTGCACGGTCGTACTCAGTCCTTTCCGGACACACGTTGAAACACCAGGTGGAAAGCGCTCTCACATATGTGACGGATATCCTCCGGAAGAGCGAGTGCAATCCTCATTGTGCTACACCCGCCGCTCACTGAGATCTACTTGTGGCTTTCAGGTATCGGGTCGATCCCTGCGCTGGCCGATTTCTAGTCTTTGTGTTTTCTTTCACCTCAAAATAAAAAGTGTCGGTACCACATATACATTCTGAAACAGCTTACACTGCCATAGATTCCAGAAATTTTTCGCACGATCGAGGTCCCATATCTTGACCTGAGTGAGTGGCAAATCAAGGTCCCAGAGTAACTCATCCTTTAGCTGTAGTGATCTACGTCTGGTGGCATCTCGTCCGATGGGCCAAATGAAATCGAGATAAAGACACCCATCCATTGCTCCAACTACCTCCTGCGCCAATAGCAGTTTTCACAGAAGCGCATCATGAGCTCTCTCGGGCCTCACATGCGGGAGCTATGTTCGTCAAAGTGTCGGGATCTTCTCAAAGAAGAAAGAACGCAAAGCTGTTACGCATGTGCACTGGTCATGTTTCACTGTCTCTGCATAGCGACGACTATACACTCTAGCGATGAAAGCATCACCGCAGGCCCACCCACTAGTAGATCCCACTCAAGGCGCCTCTCCCGGCACTCATTTGACCAGTGATCTGTGCAGTGGAGTGCACAGGTTTGCCTAGGATCCACGTGCTCAGATTTTGGCCACAACATGGGTCTCTAGCCTCCTCTCAAATCCCGGGTGCCTCCGGGTCCCCTTGACTTGGGAGCACACAGCGTGTGGCACTCTACAAAGCTCCTGTGATATTCGCTCACACGTGTGTCTTGAGTGATTCCTCATGCAAGTGGTGGAAGAGCCGGAGTCAGAAATACATCATGCGACGTCGACAATCCGGTGCCACCTCTGCCCTACAGATACCTCATGGTCTCGATCCCAATAGTTGACGAATGGGCCAACCAGGGGCTCCATAGCTTCTCATGAGGAGTTCTCCATAAACCGCAGAAAACCTTCCAAAACTAATGGCTTACACTACGTTTCCGATCTTGGATCTCCTAGCAGCCAATACACCAAGGTCTCTCTCTGTCCGAGTTGGTCTAGTAATTCTTCCATACTGACATAAAAACCATCATATTTATCGGTATACATATATGAAAAGGCACTGCTCATCGAAAACTCCTATTTTCTCGGCCAAAAAAGCGACACAGAAAGCACCTACCGGACGGTCACTTTTTAGCATGCCTAAACCTAGGGCAGGTCACCGCACGTGGCAAACTACCACCTGAGGTGCCCTTTTTGCACGAGTGCGAGCCGATCGTGAAGAGGAGTGAGGCACATTGTGAGCCTGACCTATCAACGTGTCTGATCCACTAGAAAGAGTAGAGTTCTGGGCCTCTGCACTGCTGCAACGAGATCTTGATTCCAATGGTCGGTTTGTCTCTCTCAGATCCTCATAGATGTGGGCCTTCTCTCCTCTTCACATTAGCACACGAAACTTCACATGCTCATGAATGAATGGTGGAGGAAAATGCCTGTAGAAAGAGACGCTATTTCTCTTCTGCTTCTCCTACTGATCCAGCCGTAGCTTCGTTTACCAAAGCCGTCTTGCAGTTGGAAAAGCTCTCGCATGAGCCCCTCAGTGGGTGTTATGTTGGTTTTAGTGATTTGATACTTCTGCGTCACGTTTTCCACATGAAAGCGCCACTTCACCCTTCCTCTGGAAGAAAGTGAATTTCTTCCTTGGAGCCACTCGCTCGCAGCACGCATGTGCCCTCACGTGCTTGTCCACTATTTCTCGTGCTCATGCTTTTTATGGTGCGCTTCTTGGACCCCTGCCTCCTATAAAGCGGCTCTCAATCGTCTGCCCTTGTTTAAAGAGCATCTGAGTGAGTCGTCATTACCTGTCATAGAGTCTATCCTGAGTCCTTTGGATGGCACTACTCATAGTCCTCCATCCTTCTAGCTGCTTCTGGTCCACTCTCTGCGTGTGTCCTCATTGTAGCTGCTTTCCAGGTCCTGTCCTACGATCCTGTGCTCCCATCTGGTCGCTTTACCGGGTCATCATGCTATTTGTGCTCTAACGAGGAAGTCATCCATTCACTACTCATTTCCCCCATTTTAGTATCATCATGGTGGGTGTCGGTCCTATCGGTCACTCTCACTGCTGTCATCGTACCTTGGTTGAAAGTCCTGTGCCACTCCCATGGTGGTCACTCTTACGTCGACATCTGGCTCATTCGTCAGGCGACCAGGGTCCTAGAGAAGCGATGTCGCGGTCGGCTTCACTTTTTCGGTGCCGTGGATCGAGCCGAGGGACTCCCTTATTTCCCTTTGACTTGATTTTCTTCTTAGCTTTCTAAAGACTTCTTTCGACGCTGATCGAGATCCATATACTTGATGAGTCGGTGATGCAACGAGCGAAATCAACTGATTCTTTGAGGTGTGTGTCCAGATGTCTTAGCCCTCGCTGGAGGTGGCTATAGGTGGCACACACACACTCAGGATGTCCTCTTCAAATTCAAACCTCTGATGCGGGACTCCATGACACTTTGATGATTTCGGCCTCAGACCTTGCATACAAAACCTTTTTGTGTTTAGCCATGTGGAGTCCCAGGTGCTAGAGCCCTTTCACGTCGCACATCTGGGTTGCATTTATATCCTCATATACTCTAGAGTATCATTGTTCAAGTCTTAGGCTGTTATCCATGCACATATGTACCTGTTTGGGATTCATTATCGTATTATTTATCTAAAGCTCTCATGTTTATGCCGACATTATGTCGTCTCGTGGTTCCAGATGCCTTATTTGTTTGTGGCTGTGCCTCGAGCGGGCATAAAGGTATGCCTCTGCCTACTGTAGCAGGTGCTCACTTATCGAAAAAGACTTGTTGCACTTGCTTACGTCACCTCCTGCAGGTACTGATTCTTTGAGCGCTTTAGTCTACCACAATCACTATCTCTTTGACTTCATTGCATGTCTAGTGATTGAGTTTCTTACAACACCACTTTAGAGTCATACTGAGTGCAAAAACTCCCTAACGCTCACGAGTTGGGGCGCGTCTGTTACACCATTTGTTGGTCATCTAATCCATTGTTGATAGATGGACCCAAGTACCAGCAAAGACGCGCATTAATTTACCTCAACAAAGTAAAATGGCATTCATATCAGAAAATAACTTGGCAGTAGCACCTTTATTAAGTTGTTTATGGTATAAATCAGTAAACGCATGAGGAAAGCATTAAAATAAATCTATATTTGTTTCTGATTTTCCTCGAGGAATAATTGAGTTAAAACAACGGTTCAATTAATATTCCTAGTTATATTTAACTTAAAAACAAGGAAATTAGTTAGATAAATCATTATTTATCGATTATTATTTCTAAGAATAATTATTTAAACATTATTTAAATAATATTATTTATTAACTATGACTAAATTTCCCTTAAATAATTAAATAAATCATTATTTATTTGGTTATTACACTACATACCCTTAAAATGATAAATAAATCATTTATTTATTTATTATTACCTAATCATATCACTTTAAAATGATAAATAAATGATATTTATTTATTTATTATTTGTACAAATAAAGAGATTTGACTAAGTCGAATTCCTTTTCCTCAACAAATATAATAAATATTCCATAAAAGTTGGATCTTGATTTGGTTAATAATATTTTAATTGCTACAATATCTAGACTAACTCAATATTTTGTTACTAAATAGGAGTTTTTCCCATTCATTTGTCACCTTGTTTGCCTAAAGATCACTACGGATCTCAGACTCTTGATGCGTGTTGATCCATTATCATGGCCATATTTTTCCATTTTTGTTTGGGTTTTCTACACCCATCAAGAGAGAATTCTAAATGCGAAGTCTTGAGGACTTACAGAACCCATCCCATTGAGAGGAAACGAGGGAACACCCTCTTTCTGTTTTCCTCGGTGCCATTAATAAAAATTTCATTGGATATATTCTTGTCTTGTCTGTTGGATCTGTAAGGTAAATCTTATTTTTCTATTGTTTAATGTCTTCTAATGCATAGATCTCTAGAATTTTGCGCCATTTTCTTAATCATCTAACTACGGATACGGGAATATTGGCAATCATTTGCGCTATTAGGGTTGTTTGTTGTGCGGGCCTGAGGTGGCCTTTTCATACACCTCGAATCAAGATTCATACTAACGATAGGCCTTGCTTCTTGGTGGTGCATTTGGAAATGGCGCAAGCGATGCGGAGGATACGATGTGCTTACTCGACATCCTGGCCAAGTTTTTTTCCAATAGAAATGCTTATAACGATGCTAACATTGTTTCCAGGCAAAATGGCCAAAGACTCATTTGTGGTGTGATTCCCTTATCATGTTCACACGCTCTTTAAGAACACAAATGTGTCCCGAGGTGACATAATAGTGCATCTCGAGTGAAAATTTGGAACTTGCACGTACTCCCAGTGACTTGTATGTGTGTCCTAATTCTAGATCACTCTTGTATAGAAGCGGCCAATCGAAGTCTCATGCCAAAGAGTTGAGAATGGTGGTAGTTCCACGATCGGTGATCGGCGAGACGATGCAACAATATTGGTACAACCCTTCTTGTATGATGTTCTGTGAAATTGTTGTGAATGTGTGGACCAATTTTGATAGCGATCGATATGCATTTCCCCTTGTTTCTATATGAGCGCAATGATGGGTGCTGTTGTGTGGATGATTGTTTCCTTCCCAAAATGTGGCCACTTCCATTGTCGACGACCTTTATAATGGAATACATTTATTTGTCATAAGTGGGATACTTATTGTGTGGAACAATTTCTCATCGATGTGCCTTTGGATACTTGTTGAGTAATAACTACCCAAAACATAGTTAGAGAGCATCTGTCTCCATCTCAAATGGTTGTTGCAAGTACGGTAATGTGAGCTTCTTTGGGGGCGAATAGAGCGATGTTTTCAATTCTATGAACGCCTTTTGTTGAGATTGTATTGAAAAATTTTCTCTCACTCCTCCCTTAGACTTGACTCGAGGGCAAGTATTCTTGAAAGTCCCAACACGAACCTACGGTATAAATTAGCAAGACCCAAAGGGTTATTTGAAGAGCATGTTGTTAGAGTGGTTGGGCCTATTAATCTCGGGCCAACTTGGATCTTGTTTGGATCCACATGCACCCCCTTTCATCAATAATGTATCCCATATATTGAACCTAGGTCATGTAAAAATTTCACTTCTCAAAATTGGCACACGACTTATTGTTGCCATAGTGTTTGGAGGACTTCTCGAGATGTGGACGAGTTGCTCTTCCCAGTACGGATGAAGATCGGAATATCATCCAAGGCACACTACTACAAATGAGTTGGTGAATGGCCTCGAAGATGTCATCCATCAGCCTCATGAAGGTTGCGGGAGCATTCGTCAACACAAGCAAACCAACCATTCGAGGCCACTCATGGATTTGAAGGAAGTCTTCCACACATCGAGAGGTTGATGAGTGCACAGTGATACCCGAGACTTCAGAGTCGATCTTCTTTGAAATATTCCTCCTTTGAGTTGGTCTAAGAAGGTCATCAATCCATGGGAATGGGGTACCTATTCCGGACGGTGACAGTAGGCACCGATAGTCAATAGAGTCTCCAAGTCATCCTTCTTACGTACTAACACAATCGAGCTCCCGAGAGGGCAATGAACCTACGCGGTCTGACCTTTGTGTGACAGCTCTTTGAATCGCTGTCTTGATTTCATCGTTCTCGAACAAAGTGCGGGTATATTGGTACGTTGGGTAGCGACGCACCACTGGGGTTGAATCGATGGGGTGCTTGGCTTTGATGGTGCGGAGAGGGCACCATGGGTGAGAGGTAATGTCACAGTACTCCTCCCACAACCTTGTCCATTTTTGTTGTCATGCGGAAGGAGCCATGTGCGGGAGGTTATGGCCACAATGCCCTATTACCCTAGAGTGAATCATCAAGAAGACAAATTTCTTGGTTTGAGGAAATGAGCTTGCGCATTGTTTGTAGTAACGAAGAGATAGTGGTAGACGTTGGTACCTTTGGTATCTTATACGACTTATTTCCCAAGGTAACAATAACAACGTGAGGCCATGACTCATACATATCATGTCACTTCCACAAGTATGGTTGGCTTAATAATACACATTAAAACATCAATAGGAGAAATGTAACATAATACCTCATTCGTGAGGGCTTGATGCTATAGGGAAAGGCGGCGGTGTTGGGCGTACGAATCTCCGTCCTTGGTGAAGACACTGATGGTGTGTATGGTTGTGGGTGTGATATGGTTTGAAAGCTGGACCACTCCATGACTTGTCTGCTAAATGAGGTGCCTGCAGCTCCCATTTTCAACAATGAGCGCAAAGGCGAGGAACCTTGCCCACATGCAGGAGTGGAAGGCGTTACTGCCTCTCTAGATCTTTCTTTTCCTCCTTGGATCTTCAGAGGTGGCAACAATGGCATTGGGCTCTACAACAATAATTTGTTTCCTTTTTGATTCCCCTTGTCGGAGTTCGATTTAGAGTGGGAGCATGCATGTGATTCGAAGCCCTCATCTTGTCCACGAGAAACTACTTGGCGAGCACTAACTTGTGTTGTGGTGGGGCTCTTATGGAACTCACACCACTTTCTTGTGTCTTCTTTGGCTTTGTGGTGTTTTTCTTTGCTGGCTTTGGCACGTTTTCTTGAGCCACCATGCCTTGGCTTTATCCTTCGTTATGCAATTTGGGGGCACCTTCCTTTCTTTTGATTCGCAGTCCAAAGTCTCGCTTCTTCACCTTGAATTTATTCTCAATCTTGGAGGCATATCGGTATACGTACTAAGCGAGGAATGTTTGAATACGGCTAAATTACAGATGTATCTATGTAGACAACTACAATACTTTAGCACCAAATTTTTGTCTGAATCTTTGATACTAACTTTGTGCGCATATAATGTTCCCAAAATTAGCATGAAGCTAATTGGAACATTAATTTTCTTGTATCATATGGGACGTGAATAAATGGGTAAGGAAGCCCATGAAGTGAAAATAAAATCCTTCATAGAATGAAATGGATCATCGTAGTAGCTATATTTTCACCCTGGTGTGAAAAGGGCAAATGCGAGAGGACAAGGTCGAGTTCCAGCCCAGTGTCCGCCTTTCATAGAGGGAGTCGATCACTTTGAAGAGTGATAGTGTGAAAGGGAAGAATCATTTGGTGGATGAAACTCTAATGTGTGGGGGCGAGGCAAGGAAGCATTTTTTATAAAGGGAGGACAAGGCGACCATAGATGGATATAATATTGAATATAGAATTTGGTACCTTTGACTACTGTCTCTTGATTGTTTAAGCGGGAATTGTTGTCTTGTTTAGCACAAGGTATTTCCTATTTCGGGAATCCTTCTCCCTTCTTGAGAGGCTTTATTAAGGGATTTTACAATTTATTATCCATTTCGGGCTCAGAGCCAAGCCACCTCCTTTAGCTACAACGTTATTCCTGTGTGAGGAAACGTTGTGTTGCGAGGTGTTGGAGTGGAGGGTTCAACAACACCACTTCTCTGACTTGTCTTTCGGAGGAGGGAGATTTTATTCCTGCGGGAGGTCGGTGAGGAAGATTCAGGAGCTAATTGTGCATGTTCAGCATCGGAGCCAAGCACTTCCCATCTCCTACGGTGCATTCCATCTCCTTGTCAGCTGTTGGTGTATTTGCGGTGGGGTTTTGCATTGCTGGTTTGGAGGGTGAGATCTTTAGTGATTTAGATCAGCCTTTCATGAAGGATCCTTTGGATGAGATTCATGTATCATATGCATCATTTTTAGTTATCTCCATCCATTTCCACTCTTTGAGTTGCTGTTTGCTATAACTCTGAGCATTTTTTAATTTTGCACTATTGGCTGGCAGGTCCTTCTAAGATTGACTCGAAATAGTCTTTGGGGAGCTTGAATATTCTCTCCCAATGTTTTATGAGCCATACACTTTTATATATATGTATTGACATATGTTAACGTGATTTCTCTTTATAAAATTATTGTTGTCATAGCTAGGCTTTCTAAAATTATGTGATGTTCATTTATCATGTAGATGTACCATTGAGGTTTGCATTGCCCACTTGAGTGATGGTTCTGAAGGATTTGTACACACATTTGCTACTTTATGATGTAATGTTCCCAAAATTAGCATAGAGCTAATTTGAAAATTTAAATTTTCCTATATCATCTAGGAGATAGATAAATGAAATAAAGAAGGTCCATGATTAGAAATAAAATCCCTCGTAGTGTGAAAGGGGTCATCGAGGTAGCTCTGTTTTCACCCTCGAAGGATTTGAAAAGGGAGCAAATGCATGAGGACAAGGTCAAGTTTGACCAGTGTGGGTACTGCCATGGGAGGAGTGGATCACTTTGGAAGACATCGCGATTGTGAATGAGGAAGAGGTCATTTGGTGGAGGAAACCTAATGTGTGGGGGCCAGAGCAAGAAGACTTTCATTTGTATAAAGGGAGGACAAGGTAGCCATAGAGGGATATGTTGTTGAGTATTGATTTTTGGTACGCATGACTATTTTGTTTCTTCGGTTGTTTAACTGAGATTTTTGTGTTGTAGCACAAGGATTTCATGTTTATGAATCACTTCTCCCTTCTTCCAGAGAGGCCTCTTCGAGGACTACCTTCATTCTCACGACCAGCTCGGTAAAGCCACCTCCTTCGGCTACGAACGGTATTCACTGTGGCGAAGAATGTTGTATTGAAGGAGTATTTGCGATGGAGGGTTCCACAACACCATTTCCTTGGCTCATATTTTAGAGGAGGAAGTTTCTATTCCACTAGGAGGTTAGTGAGGGAAGTTTCGAGCCCCAGTTTCACATCTTTGGAACTGGGCCAAGCACTTCCTATACTCCTACGACATAGTCCATCTCCTTGGTACGTTAAGCACATGCCCACACATTTTGCGGTGAGGACTTGCTCCACTAGTTTGGAGGGTAAGATCTTTAGGGATTGGATCAGCCTTTCCACCAGAAAGATCCATTAGATGAGATTCGACCATCGGTTACGGCATATTTAACTATCTCCATCCATATCTAGTTTTGAGTTGTAGCTACTGACAACTGCGGCATTTACGCGGTTTCCATTTTGTACATGTTTTAGCTAATCCTTTTAAGGATTGTTTTATTATTGTTTTAGAGGTTGAGAGCTTTTTCTCACTTATTTGAGCTATAAATTTCATATCCATGTATTAACATTATTTACGTAGTAGTGCCTCTTATAAATATTTGACGAAGGAGGGAGGAGCCCTCTCCACCGATTAGAAAGGCATATACCGACATTGTCACGATCATGGAGAAGCGACCTTCATCTTCATCGATTGGTGAAGCCAACACATTTGAGGAGAAGCCCTTACGGTCCTTCTGAATGTGCTTCCCGAAGATTACCCGAAAGACATGCCATAATTTCTGTCTCTTATCATTTTCGATGAAAACATTATGAATGGGTCTACATCATTACATGTTGTTGATCTAGAGCAACAAATTGCACTCGTTGTACGACCTTGAAATAGTCGATGGAAGATGAATCATTATCCTCATGAGCTATTATTGATTTTCACACGATGGAGGTTGGGGTTTGAAGGCTTGGAGAAGGAGAGATATATGGTAGACATCTTGAAGTGAGAAACACTTTCTCCTTTCGAGATGACACTCTCTCTCGGTGAGCATGCCACGGCTCAAAGAATTCTGCTTGCGGCGGATCCAAGGCCTCTTGGGTTTTGGAAGGCCATGCATGAGAGGAGATCTCATGGGGGGATTTCATTGGAGGTGCACTCCACACACATCATGGAGTGCAAGATTCTTCAACGATTTGAGAGGTTCATCCCACTTCTGGGACTTGGATCTCCATGGATTCAAGGGGGAACAAATAGATGATGGAGGACATCCTTGGATAGATAACATTTCGATGTTTTTGTTAGACCTCCATGAGCCTTACACATCTGATGGGAGGTTTTTCCTACCACCTATTTGGGTCCTTATAGAGAATTAGAGACAGTCACTTGATAAGAATGCATTTCAACATCCCCATGAGAGTACGAGGATAGAAAATACGATTTGGGAAGATGGTAGCACTCATGGGAGGAGTACCAAGATGGGGATGGAGGGAGACATCACAATTGGTTGAGTGGATGTGGATAGAGGATGAAGTTTGTGAGCTATGAAAATTTATGATACCCGAGCGACATGAGGCTTGGTTGTGGCAGTTACTTTTGAAGGAGTTGGCCCATCACTTGGAAAAACACTCTTTCTAAGGGTAGGGGATGGAGGATTGTGGTAGGATGTTGGCATCATTGAGAAGCAAAGGTATGGATGCATAGTGTTAATATAGCATTCATATCATTCATTATGTATTAATCACATGTCTTGTGTGATGAGATCATGTGGAAGCAACGAAGCACTTTTTCTTGGGTTGTTCTTTGGAGAGCAAGGGAAGATTTTCTCTCACTTGTTGTATGATGTTGCGGGGGAGTAGAAGATGGCACTATCATGGTGCAAAGGGGCCTCCTTGACCTTTGATGATCAGGGGTGCTTCCCATCTTGTTCCATATAATGTGACAATATTGTTGTGGAGTCTTTGATAATTATCAGCAAAGAAAAGAGCTGTGGGTTAGCAAGAGCCCTGTGCATGAGCCAACAACGTTATTCCTTTGGAGCATGGACTTGTTCATGCATCAATTTACTTTTAGCACATGGTGAGAATATTTTTTGCATGTGGGTTATGTAATATGATGTTTGCATCTTACGCTATTATATTTAATGTATTCTGAAGAAACAGGTTTATTGTTGAGCTCACAAACAATATTTTCCGACTCTTTGTTAATTTGCAATGGCATCATACCTGCTCACCATGGACAAGTGTTTTATTATTTATTGTGTAGTCAAGTTGACATTCACTCATTTGCTATCCACTAGTAGATGTGATGATTCACACAACTAGCATGAATTTGTCAAGAAACATACCCTTGTGCCATTTCAAATTCCTGAGTGGAAAACTGCATTGTTTCACCTTGAGACATTGTTTGTATCTGTACGTGCAATTGGCTGCCCAGAAAAATTCTCATTTGGATACTATGATGATCATGTCCTATTCATCATGGATGATATGTTTGGGCAAGCTTGTTCGTGTTGGAGAGGAGATCATGAAGGATTGTTATTCATGTTGCCACTTGAGGGAAATAATTTTGTGACCTAGGATCATCACATTCTCTACACTTATCATGGTTGGAGAAGGACAATGTGAGCTAGACTACCTTGTCTTCCATGACCGGATTTTGACCCACTACTTTGCATGAGCAGAAAGGTGGAGGAAGACTTTCGGGGAGTTGCCATGTTGGAGGGTAACTCATTTTGTTTGAATGGGTGCTTGGGGATGGGAAGTTCATATGGGGATGGAAAATACAGATTCATTTCGATACAACCACCTCAGAAAATATGGGTTCTATCCTTACTTTTGGTTCCTTGAGGACTAGCTTAGCAGTTGGAAGAGGAGGACTATAGTATTCAGAATTAGCATAGGCTAATTTGAACATTAATTTTCCTATATCAGCTGGAAGATGAATAAATGGGTAAAGAGGCCCATGAGTAGAAATAGTCTCATAGTGTGAAAGGATCTTCAGTGGCTCTCAGCACTGCCCTCGAGAGTGAGGCAAATGCATGAGAACAGTCTGGTTTGACCAATTAAATAGCGGCACCATGGGAGGAGTGGATCACTTTGGAAGACATGTAGTGAATGAGAAGAGGTAATTTGGTGGAGGAAACCATAATGTGTGAGGGACAAGGAAAGGAGGCTTTAATTTTTATAAAATGAGGACAAGGCGACCATAGAGGGATATATTGCTAAGCTGATGTGATTTTGGTTTTGTTGTTTTCTTTCTTGGAGTTGTTTAATTGAAGTTATGTTGCTTAGCACGAGGATTTCATGTTTAGGAATCCTTCTCCCTTCTTGAGAGCCCCTTGAGGAGCGCGTTCATTCTCCACATTCCAGGCTCAAGGCCAAACCACCTCCTTCAACAACTACAACATTATTCTTTTGTAGTGAGAAACGTTGTGTTGCGGGGGGTGTTGCGATGGAGGGTTCCACATTTTCATTTCCTTGGCTCATATTTCAAAGGAGGGAGCTTATGTTCCTTTGGGAGGTTAGTGAGGGAGATTTCGGTGATTGCACATCTTTGGAACCATTCAAAGCACTTCTCTCTGTTATGGGTCCATCTTCTTCATGTTGTTGTTACTGAAGGCACACATTTGAGTGGGGACTTGCTCCACTAGTTTGGAGGGTAAGATCTTCGGGGATTGGATCAAAATTTCACAGAAGGGTACTTGGATGAGATTAGGACATCGATTTAGACATCTTAAATGTCTCATCCATTTCTGGTTTTATTTGCGGTGCTACCCGACAACTCCCGACGTTTATATGATTTTCCATTTTGTGCATATTTAAGTAATCCTTTTTGAGTTGGTATTTATTATTGTTTTCGAGGGTTGAGGACTTTTTCTCCCCCATGTTGGTATAAAATTTATGTCATGTATTGACATTATTTACTGTAGGCGGTTCACTCTTATAAAGCTGCGTAGTCATGGCTGGTTTTGTCATATGTAGCCAGTTCATTTCATGATTCTTGTACATGTGCCTTTGATGGATTTCCTAAGCTTGAGTGATCATTTCCTCGAGATCTTGTACACTTATTGCTGCTATAACATTAATAAGATGGCTATGAAAGTCTTATTATTATTTTTAAATTCAATATCCATTTTATATATATTTGAGTATGTTTATGTTAGTGCTCCACATTTGGAATATCTTGGTGTTCATCAGTGTAGAAATCTATTTTTTGGGATATTACATATGATCGAATATGATAGCTGTTGGATCTTGAAATTCTAAGCAGTAATGTATCACTACTGCTCATATTTTTTTTACATGATTTGGATCTCCAACACAGAATATCTTAAGATGTTCTTATTGTTAATATCATTCCTATTTTGAGATGGAGGTGGTATCGGAGCATGATCTTTGGCTCAACTGTGAGTTTCAGCCATAAGAAAGATCGAAGAAGTCAAGATTATGATGAAAATGAGCTTGCTCTCTCATCAATTTTCATGTCAAAGAAGGACACTCTCCAAGGAGGTCAAGAAGATAGGAAAGGAAGAAGAGGAAGGACCATGCACTTCCTGTTCTCCAAGAGAAAGACATGAAGCATGAAGAACACTTGGAATCTGAAATTCTAAGTGATTACCTTGTCTGTAGACAAAATAAACCTAGAGCCTTCAGAGCTCTAGCTTTACCACAATTTATTTAGGCACGGAAGAAGAAAGACCCCATAGCTATGGGATGATGAGAGAAGCGATAGGTTTCTTCATGCCTTTGATGGATCACTCACATGTGCGATGAGGCTTGGGTGATGAAGCTAGGGGAAACTGCTTCCTACTACATCCTTTAGTGGATGAAAAGGTTGTAGAAATTGCGGCCATCGCACCTTGAAGGTGAAGCAAATACTTGGTGGTTCGACCATTAGGTTCTGTCAAGTATGCTCTGCTAAATTTTCCCAAAGGATGATCTTGTATTTGGCAAAATGAGGGAAGAGCCATCACCACCGGTTGAAGAGGCATGTACGGCCATTGTTAGCGACCCATGGAGAAGCGACCTTCCATGGCCTTCTGTGTTGGGAAGCCAACACATATGAGGAGGAAACTCTTTTTTGACCACCAAGGAGCTTCCAAATTTCACCGAATATACCTTGTTCATCTCTTATCATTTCAACAAGTATATGGATGGGTCCACATTAAACCTTTATACTGTGGTTTAGGCGGTAGAATTGCACTACGACATACAAAAAATGATATGAAAAGAAAGACATTCCTCATGGGAGCATTCAAATGACTTCATTTAGGAAGCCATGAAGGAAGCGAGTGAAGGAGTGAACATGCAGAGATAAGAAAATCTTTCTCCTCTCTGGTGACACTCTCTGATGAACATGCTTCTGACTCGAAAGAGACAATTCTACTTGTAGCAAAACCAAGGGGCTCTTTGGTTTTTAGAAGGCCATGCATGAAGGAGGAGATCTCATGGAGAGATTTTTATTGAAGTGCCTTCTTGTAACAGTGCTGTTCTTCCGGGATTTGAGAGGTCCTTCCTTCTAACACTTCTGGATCTGCTGGATTCCAGGAGAGAATATAGATAATGGGGACATATTAGGATGAGACCAACATCTCTCTGGTACTTGTGTTGGACACTTCTTGGTGCTACACTAGCAGTGGGAGGTTTGCCCTGCTATTTGGATGTATGGGATCAACAGTCCTTAGAAGATTGAATTTCAATACTCCATGGAAATGTGAAGACATAAATCTGGTTTAAGGATGAGTAACCTCATAGGAGGAGTATTGAGATGGAGGATGGAAGGAGACATCAAAAATTGTTAATTGGATGTGGATGAAGTGCAAGAGGCTAGTAAGCAATTGAAGATCTATGACAGGGCGGTGAGGAAACATTTTGTGGTTACTCTTGAAGGAGTTTGGCCATCACTTGGCATACACTCTTCCTAAAGGTGTAGGATGGAGAATATGTAGTACAGAATGATTGAATCATTGAGTAGAAAATAATATGGATGTACATGGTGTTAGTGTTAATCACCATATCATTCGTATGTTTATCACATAGTTTGTATGATGGCGTATGAAATGAGTAAATATTTCTTCTTTGGTTTTTCTTGAGTGAGGTATATTTTTTTCTCTCATATTGTGATGTTGCAAGTAGGAGATGGAACTATCATTTCGAGCCTACTCCTTGACACTTATATGAACGAGGTAACTTCCATTTTGGGAGGATTTCCAAATTGCAATGTATTCTTGGAGAATTAGCACATTAATAATCATTGTCAATAATTGGTATGGATGGAGCCTATTTTGCATAGGCCAGCAACACTATTCTTTTAGAGCATGGAATTATTCATGTATTCATGCATCAATTTACTTTCAACACATGGTGAGAATGTGCTCTTTGCATCTATTAATTCTTCTTACAACATTTCATCTTATTTATTGTCATACGGTGCATTGTTCCACGAGAAGGCAAGTGCTAGGCCATTGTAAGCAAAATTTTTCCAACTATTATGATGGAGACAATATGTTTGTATGACCATGGGCAAGTGTTTGATTATTTCTTGTGTGCTTAGTTGATGCATTCACCCATTTCTTATTCACCCACAATGGATGGTGAACCACAACCACAACACATTTGTGGCTGTCACTTGCTGTATGCTACGAAGTTGCGGTGGGAGAGACGCAACATGTACACCCGAGACATTGTTTGTATGTAGATATATAAAACCCCAAAAAACTTCTCATTTGGATGCCTATGATGATATCTTATTCATCATGGGATGAAGATATTTGATAGCTTGTTATTCAATGTTGGAGAGGATATCCTTGGAGGGTTTTTCATTTTTCCACTTGAGGGAAATAATTTTTTATGGCAAAGAAAATTGACATACTCTACACTTATCATGAAGGTGGAGAGAAGGACGATTAATGAGGTGTCCTAACTTGTCTACTGCCAGTCGATTTTCAGCCCACCTAGCACGCATGAGCTAAAAGACAGAGGGAAGACACAAAGTTGCCATGACAGGAAAGGCCAATATTTGTGAGATAATTGCTTGGGGATGGGAGATTCATATGGGGAAGGGCACTCTCCCAATTAGGCCTTTATTACATGCCTCAAGAAAGCTCTTTAGTTCTATCATGGATTTCTTGAAAAACATTTGGGAAGGAAGAATGTAATGTTTAAGCTAGCATGAAAATAATTGGAACCTTCATTTGCTTGTATCATCTAGGAGGTAAATATAGGTAGAGCCCACTTCAGAGTAGTAGTCTCTTAGTGCTGAGGTTTCATGGAGGCTGCTACATTTTCACCTAAGTGTGAAAAGACAAATACGAAGAGGCAAGGGTCAATTTTGACCATTCAATATTGTTGCCATAGAGGGGTGGATCACTTTGAAAGGCAACGCGATGTGAAAGGGAAGA
The DNA here is from genome assembly GCA_034641835.2 of Pinus albicaulis. NCBI lineage: Eukaryota > Viridiplantae > Streptophyta > Pinopsida > Pinales > Pinaceae > Pinus > Pinus albicaulis. The sequence goes on from CM076577.1 coordinate 1,390,128,968, forward strand.
GATCATTTGGTGGAGAGAAACCCTAATGTGTGTGGGGGCCGAAACAAGGAGGCTTAATTTGCTAAGGAGGACAAGGAAACCATGGTATGGATATGTTATTGAATATAGAATTTGGTCTGCGTGACTATTTCTCTATTAAATTATTTAGCCAGAATGGTGGTTATATGCTTGGGGATTTTCCTGTTTAGAATCCTTCTCCCTTCTTCGAGAGGCCTCTTCAAGGTTATGCTTACGATACCATTTGGAAAAATATGAGGTGAAGATGAATGGGTGTTTAGTGGGTGAAAAACCTTTTACTTTTTCTTTCTCTATAAACCCATATCATGTGAGCCAGGCGCGTATATGAATGTGTATTAAGTGCGTATTGCGGAAGGTCTCGTTGTACGATAATACTATACTTGAATCATTGTCATTTATAATAGTGGTGTTTGATAGTGGTAATGTATGTGATGAACGAATAGTGTACGCATTCTTTTGAATTTTGGGGTTGGGGTACAGAAGTGGTCGGGGAGAGAAAACCACTGTCGTCATCTAGGTCTTGTGTTGTTATAAAGAAAACATCTTACAACCATGCTAGCGGAACTCATGCCGACGCGGTACTCACTGTGACTCAGCCATACTCTCATTTACCGGCTCTCCTGGAAGGAAGCCTGTTCACACGCCATTTACCAGCCTCTCTGGAAGAAGCTACTACCCCCACGCTCTCATTTACCGACTACACGGAAAGGAGCTACAACCCCCTCACCTGAAGGCTTGACCCTCGGCACCTCTACGGATCCGTTTCATCAATTTTCACAACGGGTCCAACGAGCTTCAACTGACCCTTCGCTCAAAAAAAACCTCCCTCTTGTCCAATACTTCAAAACGAACGGTGTTACTGTGGAAATGTCAGGAGATAACCCAGACTTCCAATTAGACATGCAAGTGTAAAATCAACCCTGAACATTCGTGAATCCAAATATCATACTCTTCTTTTCTTTACGAAGGGCGCGTACATACGCGCTTTCTTACGCACACCAACCGCGTATACTTCTGTGTATTTTGTTCTTCAATGTCAAACACCATGTTGAAGCACACACATGGTGTATGAGAAGAATAAAAACACACACACGAATGAAACTCGACAAAATGAAGGATAGCGCGGGGCTGTTGTTTTCCATTATACAAGAATCATACATTTATAGTACAATGGTGTGACTCTTGGTTTCACATTCCAAGGTCATGGACTCCAAATACAACGACTTTTCGCATTCACACTACCATGTGAGATTAGGTGTTCCAACATCCCCGCCGTCAGAAGGTATGACGAGTCCCAAGAAAAGAAGTTGTATTAAATATGCAAAGTATACATGGCAATACTTAAGTGGATATCAACTCTACGAAATGTTGGAAAAAAAGGGTGGTTTTGGGATGACCACAAACAACCGGAACGTAAAACTTTGTTGCGAGTTCCGGAACTCTTCAAGCGGCAAGAAGGCTGAAAGCACGCTGAAGGGTGTCCCTCCCATAAAAAAGGAGACCTTCGACCTAAAAGAAGGGAGGAGTGTTTACTACTGTGGTGGTTTTAGGTTTTCCACCAACGAATGATGGTGGGTTATCCTGGCAAGAAATGATGGTTTTAGGTTATCCACCAACCGAATGATGGTTTGGGTCCTGGCAAAAATGATGGTTTTAGGTTATCCACCAACCAAAGGCAGTGTTTTAGGTTATCCTGGCAAGAAGAGGCATGCTCATGAGCATCGTGTCTCGCTACATCTGCGAATCGAGAATGGCGAATTGTGGCTCGAGCTCGCCCAGGCTGGCTACAACTGCGGAGCATCGGGCTGAGAGATTGTGGCTCGAGCTCGCTTGATACGACGTCGAAGCTTGTGCACGGCCACCATTTTCCCCCATATGGGGGGTGAGATGATGGCGAAAACTCAGCTTGCAAGTTTGCTCAATGTCAGTGAACAAGTTCTAACATGTGTCGTAAACATCTTCTTGGTAACACAGTGCCCATTGCCAGAAAGCGATCTGCATCAAGATGAATCTTTGTTCTTGTAGGAGGCTTGTATGGAAGCATCTATGTGAAGAATGGTTCGACCACGGTCATTGTGTGTGATATTTTTTTACATGTTAGTGATGACTATGTCTACGGTTGAGTTTTCTGGCGGTTTCCTTATGTCAATATGTCATCCGAAAGGCCTCCCAAACTTTTTTGCCCTTCTATCCTATTCGATTACCTACTAATGAAGTCAAAAACCTGCGTTACAAGCCTACAACAAAAGCTATACGATCGCCATCACCTTTAAAAATGACCACATGTTCAAAAGTCTCCCTGTGTTGGGAAGTGGCGCTGAACATTTCACCCTTGGCAATCATCAAAAAGCAAAAGCCTCCATCTTTGCTACGAGCCTACTATGACCGGCCTCTTGCTTTCAAAATGAAATTGACAAGCGACCCTAAGTTGCGCCACTTATGTCCCACAGATCTAAATAAAAACCCGGCCCTCAGTGGCTCGCTGGGTTTGTCACGGTGTTGCATGGTTCTCTGAAAGGCGGAAATGTATTCATCTCATGGAGTAAATGTTTGAGTCTGATTGGAGAACGGCCCTTAAATGTAACTTGAGCCTTTAGATATGTACGCAAAACGAGAGCTACTCATACGGGCTTTCTGACTCTTTCCGACGCAGAAATCACGGGGAAAAGGGATACCACGCTACGACCAAACGGTAATTTGTCATGGCCAAGAACCTCCTTCATTTACAAAGCGGGGGATTGGGGCGCCTCCTTCATCTGCGAGCGAGAGGCGACGCTTATTGACTTAAAGGATTGCAAAAGTCCGAGTCAGAAAAGGTGATTGTTTTTCAAAGGGTGCTAACCTCCATACTCACGGAAGTTATCTTTCAAATAACTTGTAAGTTGACCAAGGCGAGATGGTGACATTTCGGTTCTCCTCGGAAAAGCGATTGCAATAAGGCGGTGAAGAGCTCCTTCACAAGAAACATAAGAAGCGGCTCTCGTGACTGTCTCATGCATCATCACATTTTTTTCTTTTACCCACGGTCGAAAAAGAAAACGAGACCTGGCATGCATCTACGGTCGAAGCAAAACTTTGTCACTAATTAGATTTGCATTGCGAAGCGAAGATTTTGGCATAATACCCGGAAGCGAGAAATGTGTTTGATCTAGTTTTCCTCTTACAAACGGTACACAAGCTCATCAAGTACGAAAAGAGTTTTGGCACGGTGTTTAGGTTGGAAATCATCGAAGACGAAATCTAAATGCCAACACAACACGAAAAGACATTTCTTCCTCTAAGCGAGGAGCAGTTAAAAAGTTTCAAAGGACATCTTATCCACAAGTATGATCTCGGTTTGTGGCTTTGAAAAGCATGGAAAAGAAGATCGAAATTTGGTTTTATAAATCATTGAAGAGCCAATTCCTTCTTTGTCACTAGGAAAGCAAATTCCTTATGAAATCGAGTCAAAACCACTGTCACAGCCCATTTTGAATAAAGGAAAGATGTTAGAAGAAAAGGCCCTTCGATGAGCGAGAACGATGTGACTCGAGACAAATACAGGCGAATGTCGGCACCACGGCCCGGAGACAAGCTTGAAGGACACCTAGCATAGCAGAAGTCGGTTTTACGGTGAGCTTTGTCACACATAAGCATCCGGAAAAGACACTTTAGTGTCGAGTTAAGGGTCTTGATCTCAAAACAAACTGCGCCATCATGGTCAAGGAAGCCAAGAATTTGTCAAAAAGCCATCCCCCACATTCAAAAGAAGCTCAGTATTTCATCTCAACAAATACCAAAGGATAGTAAAATTTGCATGGTACATTAAATCATCATACCTACACGGTGAAATTAGGGTTAAGGAGCACCGGGCAGTTTGTTTCAAAATGATTTTCTGATCAAACGAGAGATGAAATTTACAAAATTGAAGAGGATTTTATGTCCTGCGGACCAAAACAAAACCTGTCCTTCGATTTAACACGTCATGGTTTGTGAGAACATGAAAAATACGAATGTGCGGAGAACTTATGAGATGCCCTGTTTTGCTGATGGAAGTGGGACGGGTCGAGTTTGAAGGCTCCGTTGAACAAATGAAAAAATTAAAGTTTCTATGGAAAATGTCTTCCATAGCTTTCCAAATGAGCCATCTCGGGCCAAGTCCAGGTAAAAGGCATCCAAAAGTAACTTTCTGATCATGTTATGTTTTTACTGCTGACATACCATTTTTGATAAGTGATGGACGTTTGATGCAAAGGCTCAATTGGACTCCAAATGAAAAAATTTAAGTTTCTATAGAAAATGAACTTCATATATTTCAACGATGAACACTCTGGACAGAATTAAAACAAAGGAAGACATTCAAAAATGGTCTACAAACGGCTGGGTACATTTACTTTTGGCAAGGTTACCAGTTTTGACCAGTGTTGGGAAAATCAATTTTGAAGAATCAAACTGGACACCAAATGACAAAATTCAGGTTTTCTGGAAATTGAACACAGCTTTCAACGAGCCATCTCGCGCCCCATTCGACAGGAAGACTCAAAATAAGACGCAAACTTGCGCGACGTGCCTGAGTTTTGGCGCGACGTGCCTGACACAGACACACCTTTGTCTCCTTTGTCGGCGGCGTGCACGCCTGGGTGGCGCGACGTGCCTGTGGACTGCTTGCGTGCTTTGTTAGTCGACATGCCCGATGTTTGCAGGCGCGGCCAGACTGACTACCAAAGATGCCATGACTTGAAAATTGGGGTGCTTTTCAAGCTTCCTCGAAGGATTTGTCCTCGAAATTTAAAAGGTAACGCTACAAATGAGCATGATTTTGTTTAAAGTAAAATAGCATACACGGAAAGCGATGAAATTGCGACACGAAGGGTGGGTGTGGGGATTTGAGGACATTTTGCTTAGGACACAAAGCATCGGCGGAGGATTTCCCATTTTTGAAACTACAAAGAAGACACTGTTCAATGAAAGCGGGGGTTAAGTGTGAGAAGCATCCCTAACGGTCCTCCACACATTGCCACATTGTCAAAAAGTGAAATGAAACCCCGATTAGAAGGAATTATGACATACTTTCTTTGAAAGGAAAGCTCTGCAAGTTTCAACCTAAAGGCTTGTGGTCCTCTAAAAAACTGCATCATTTATCACCCCAAACATGTGATTGACATTCTTAACATGTGTGGTGATTTGTGGTAAACAGTGTGAAGGATACCGCACGGAGACGATTGTTAAATGGTTGAAAGCATATTAAGGCAGAGTTTGGTATGTTGGTGGACATCTAAGACTTCATAAAACGAGAGTAATCATTGGCATTTCCTCCACGACACACTGCTTGACGGGCCGCCTTTCATTCTTTGTGTTCTCCCTTTGTGAATTTGTTAACAAAGAGTTTCCAAGGTAGTGAGCATGTTGAAGGACATGAGTTGTTGATGGTTAAAGTTTGACATTAGAAAGCGGTACCGAGTGATGTTTGATCTTTTAACTTCACAAGAAAAAGTGTCCCTCATAAAGAAACGCGTGTATTGTTAACCTGATGCTTACCCTCTTTTTCACCATATTATGTCATTTTTGAAAAAGTTCGATTGACAGAGACTACGAGATAAATGGTACTTTGAAGGGGCGATTTGGGTGATGGGTTTCTAACTTTGGAGGGCGGTACAAAACGGGTGTTTGTTTTCTTAAAACTTCACCAAATGAAAAGGGCCATTTTCTAAAGAGCGAGTTCTTGAGCGTTACGTTAATATTCAAAAAGGTACGGTGTAAGTATTGACCTTTGAGATTCACAAGTAAAGAAAGTGGTCTTCCCTGCGCCTTTATGCATTGATTTTTTACACCTAAACTAATGCCTTTTCATTGCACTACATTGTATCATTAAAGATGTGGACGAGAGAGTTTCCCCGAGGTGACGGCGTGCAAAGGCGAGTTTGTTAATAAGAATTTAAACATTCAGAGCGGGGGTATAGGGTGTTGGTGGACTTTTAAACTCACAGCGAGAGGTGTCTGTTCTTAAACCTTTATGCATTGGTTATACATCTAAATTGATGCCTTTAAAGAAACCATATTGTATCTGTCAATAGAAGATTTGTTAACGAGTTTTACGAAAGGTGAAAACGGTACTTTCTAAAGGCGGAAGTTGTTGATATAGTTTGAAAACTTTTAAACATTGAAACGAGCACGAAAAGGTAGTGATTGATTTCTCAAAGTTACAGTAGTGTTTTCTAAACACGGAGAGGGGCTAATATTTCACCTAACCAAAGAGTCTCCTTTCACCATGTTGGTCTCCCCAGAAATTTGTTGTGGAGGGATTAAAAGGGTGAAACGAGGAGCCATTTCTAGAAAGGCGAGTTTGTTAGTGATTGGGCACTTGTTGATGATCAAGTTTACATTGAAGGTGAAGGTACAAAGTTGGTGATTGACTTCAGAATTCATAAAGTGAAGGTATTTTGTCACTGCTGGCAGGCACAATTTTTCACCTAACCAAAAGGTCTCCTTTCTTTTCTTTGTGTGGTCTCTTTTATAGAAACTTTGTTGACGAAGCATTTTCAAGGTGAATGACACGAAGAGCGAGGTTTTATATTCGAGTTTTATTTGAAAACACAAATAACGATCAGCAGGTTGGCCTCTAACAAAAGTACAAGAGGGGTGGAATTGTTCAAAATTGTGCACGGGGAATCTACAAAGCAGTTACCCCATCTTTTACATAGTGCATTGTTAAAAGGTTACATAGCTGAAGTGTATCCGAGTTGAAGAGTACATTTTTAAGAAGTGCGAAGGTGAGCTTATTTAAAGCATTGTTACATTTATTCAAAACCACATTGTCTAAACTATCCCAAGGTGTGGTAGCCGAGTTTCAATCCGGCGAGTATTTTTTCATATAGTAAAGGCGATTGATTTCTTCCAAAGCATAGTTAGGTCAAAATGCCTCCAAAGCGAGGCAAACGGGAGCAACATCGCTAGGTGGTGAAGACGGCGGAAGCCGAAACCGAGAGGAGGATGATGTTTGAGCAATGACTCGGCGGTTGAAACAGCAGCACTGGAGATGATGATCGGAAACGGCGATTTTAAGGCCGCCGAAACACGGAAGAAGAAGGTATATCAGCCTTGATATTTTGGCACCAGTTCGGGCATGTTGCTATGGACCCTTGGGGGTCATGCATGTGATTACAGGCCTATTTCGGAAACTTTTTGTTTTTCGGCATTTTGAGTTTTTAGTCAAAAACTCATAATTACGCGTTCGATTCGAGGGATTTGTCGAGAGGAGGATGATCTTTAGATGGATGCATAATTCCATGAGCGGTCTCCAACGATTTTCGAGCATTTGAAGATCATTAGCCCCCTCAAATTGGCGAAAAACACCCTCATTTTGCACAGCACGCATACATATCAGCGATCTCTTGCTATTTTGGGTTTTTTCACACGAGGTACGATTTTGGATGACTTAGGACCTCGGTTGAGTTGGTTCCCGATTGCGCGGGAAAATAGACACATAAAGCTTTCCGGCCAAGCCCTCCTGTGAAGCCTCATTTCGACATCGAAGGCTGCCATTTTACCCGACAGAGTCAGGGACCTTTTGTTTTAATGTAGAAGTATTTTCAGCAAATTTTTGAACTCCAAAAATCTGCTTTTCCCAAATGTGCGTTAGGATATTTTTATCATGGGAAATTCATGTAAAGTCAATATAATTTCCGTTTTTAGCAGTTTTTTAGATATTTTATGGGATATTTTGTGCCTTGGGCTTTGCAAAGCCTCAAGGACAAGTTTAGATATTTTGACTTGGCCAATGGGATAGCTAGTTGCTCCATGAGGTTTTCCTCCCTCAAGCCTATTTATCCCATGGTTCTCATTGTAAATCAGAGGCTGAACTTGAGAGAAGAATTAATGCATTGGTCATATGAGCTTTAAAGAATACACTTGAGTTATGATTTTTGGACTGCCTCTTGGATGCTTTTGAGGAATGTTGAAGGCTTGTTGATGGATTCCTTGACATGGTAGAATGGTATAGTACTTCTTAATGTGTTTTGTCTTCTAGTTTTCACTCATATTTCATTTTTCTTGCTGTTATAGATCATTAAAGATTGATTTTGAGACATGCCCATGGAGGCACCTCAAAATCCCTGAATCTTCATAGCTTGATGTTTTCTTCTCCCTTAGTTATGCTAAAGAATTCTTAGCTGCTCTTTAGTAACCTAAGGTATTGTTGCTAAGTTTTATTCATCAATTCCATGTATGTTGAATAGGATGTATGGTTTGCCCTACCTACCTATCAGCTGCCCATAGTTCTGTCCATAAAACTTTCTCTTTGACTGATTTGTTGATCATTTTGTTGAACCAAGGAGGCCTAGTCTCGATCTAGCCCTTTGCCTAAAACTATGAAAACTTATTTGTCCAAGTGCCCAATGACTTAGAGACTGTGTTTAGGCGTTCCGGCATAGTTTATGAGTTGTTAGTTTGTCTCATGTGTTTTCCCCAAAGTCTGATAGCTATTTCCCGAAGTTAGAGGGTCTTATACCTCTATGTATGGCTGGAATGTTTGATTTCCTATGTATTGATTAGCTTATAGTTATTCCTAGCATGATTAATGGCTTTCTATTACATGTTTATGTCTGCTATTAGCTAGTTTTCACTTGAAATCCCTTGTCTTTCACCAACTTATTGTTCATTTAATCCATTTTGCCCAGAGATCCCTTCTACTGTGAATCAAATCGACCCTACAGCAGCTTTACATCATCACCTCATAGCTTCCTTGATCTGTTTGACCCCATAACCCAATTTATCTACATCTTGTCATCCAGTTTATGTATTTGATCAGTTTCATCCCTCACAAACTTAAAAACTAAAAAAACCAAAAAACACACTTCATAACTAGCCTAATATCAGAACATCGCAAGTAAACACACCGACATCTTTTGCACTTATAGAGAGAGCCCTCTCTGAGTCCGGGAAGGCTAGGTCCTTGGGCTCCAAAGCTTGGTTTGATGTTACATCGTCATTTGGCTAGCCAATCGGCCAAATCACGGGACCCTGGGACCCTGAGTGATTAAAAAGCTTAGTTTCCCTCATCTTTAGAAGCCTTTAAGAATACTATCTGATTGACTTATCCCGCTGCTCACTAACATAGTGACACTCACAGTAGGACCTTCCGAGTTAGTGACAATCTAAGTACAACTTAGTAACTCCCGAAGTCTCAATCAAGCTTAGTAAACTTAGAGATTGTTTGAAGAGTAGAAAATAGCTCTTTCACCATCTTAGCAAAATGATGAGTCAGTTATAGAAAACTCTTCCAAACCTTGTAGGCACATAAAACTCAAAAAACCCTAAAACATTCCTTTAGATTGGTTTTTGACATTACTGGTGGTGGACCATACAAGTTTATCTCAAACAACTGACAATCCACCTGGCGACTCCACTAAACTTCTAGTAAGCCTTACTACTTTTCAAAACTCTAGGCTACTATCCGATAAACCTTTCCCATCACTCACTAACATAGTGGGAGATGGTAAGACACTGAGTACATAATAGTCCAGCAAACTCTTATACACTCTTTGGTCCTTTAGGTACCATAAACAAGCAAGCAGTCCCTAGACCCATTTTTTAGAGTAAACTCTTTTTGTTCTCATCACCCTAGCAAAGTGTTGAAACAAGTCAAGGATACTTTAACAAACCATAGGCTGCACATAAAACTCAGAAAATCCAAAAACATTCTCAGATTAGTTACTGGTGGTGGACCATAGCTATCTTCACAAAAACAACCCATTTTCACCTGGCGACTCCACTGATCCATCCCTTTTATGTTTGAACATCCTTCACCTTAGTAAAACTTTAGAAAAACCATTCATCCAGAACATTCACCAACTCCACTCTCTCTAAACTCTGGATCTAAAATCTGGCTTCACGAAGAATCAACACCAAATCCCATCCAGACCCAAATCCCCCTATCATAGTAGATGACCCAGAAAGGATTGAAAGGAAAGATGCCTTCCCAGCAAGCACGGCCACGGCCATCTGGCTGCGGTAGATCCATACGCAGAGCAAGATGCGCCTGGCTGTGGCACTGCTCCCTAGTTGCAAGCTTTGGGTTAAGTGCGCTATTGAATTCCCGAGGGGCAAATCACGTTGATGAATAAACTTTGACGATTTCATGGCCCCCTATTTCAAATACCTCTCATTTCAGCCTACTAGTCCTCATCTTGTACATCATCCATTAGCCCCAGTCATGGCAGCCTGGTACGCACCTTTGGTGTTGCCACCGCCCTTGGCTCCTCTCCCAAATAAATATCAAGACAAAATCCCTCACTTTACCGGAGAAGACACCACCACAGCTCAACAACATGTAAGTAGGATTAGCGATGCTTTTGAATACATGGAAGTACACGACGAAACCGTCAGAATGAGAATATTTGCCCAAAGCCTGGGTGGAGAACCCAAAACATGGTTTAAAAGCTTGCCTCCAAACAGCATCCACAACATCCTAGAACTCTGCCAAGTCTTCACGAACAAGTGGGAAGTCCGAAGGAACCCTATTCAAATCCTGTCAGAATATAACAACCTAAAACGGGAAAATGGGGAAAGTGTCCAGGCATACTGCACTAGGTTCAATAATGTGTATAATGCCCTCCCGCCTCACTTCAAACCCCCACTTGGTTTAATCTTGGCAAAATTCCCCGAGGGTTTTGATCCAGACATGACATATCATCTGAGAGACAAGGATCCCCCTACCTTAGAGGAAATGCAACAAATAGCCATAAAAGCAGAAGCCAACTTAGCAGAAAAAAGAGCCAGGACTAGATTAGAAGGAAAAGTCCCATATAGAGATAAGGTCTCCACTTCATCTCCTTCCCTAGATCCTAGAATAGATGGCCTGATAAAATCCATGACAAAGATGTGGGAAAAAATGAGTGAAAAAGTGCCTCCTAGGGAAAACCAACTAAACCCTCAAAACCAGAAACAATGCTTTAGAAAAGATCAGTCTCAAAATAAACCAAGAGGAAATGATCAGCAAATCAGACCATCCTTCAATGAGAATTATGTTGATAAAGAGGATAAGGATACTGAACCCATTGATGAAAATCATTGGAACCTCATAGGTTCTGATAACGAGAGTAAGGTTTACCTCACAGCAGAAGAGCAAGAGTTATGCCATCCAAGTCATGAAGAAACCAATGATGAAGATCTCGAAGATCTTGCCATAGATTTTCAGAATGCCATTATAGAAGCTCATAGGCAGTTTAACCTTAGAAGTAGAAAAAACCAAAACTACTCCAAGAAGGGTAGCCCTGACACTGCTAAAACCTCTGACACCATCCCTAAAAAAACCATGGATAGCAACAAAATTATGGCCAAGAAAATTGACCAAAACAAGGATAAAGCTATTCAAACAAGTCTTAGCTCAGATACTCTTAGCACCTCTACAAAAACCCCCGAAGTAACGGTGTCAAACAAAGTCCCGAATCAGAGTCAGCAAATTAAGAGCATAGAAAAGATCTTGTCCGAAAAAGTTGAAACAAATCTGCCCAAACTACAAACTCCTTTTAGTTTCGAAGGGGAAGTTTCCGAAATAAAAATTACCATACCCCTTACTAAGCTAATAACTGTAGATAGGTATAGATCTCAAATTTTCAAAGTTTTTGACATAGGGAGCGAAGCAGATACTTTAAATCTAACTGAAAACAAACCCGAGCTCTTATTCGGCCCGAAAATAGAAGGACAATACCAAGAAGGGTCTGTTTCTCCTTCCTATGTGAGCATGAACATACGGGACAATATATTACATAATGCCATGTTAGATTCGAGTACCTCCCATAACCTCATGCCTAAAGCAGTCATGGAAAACCTGGGACTAGAAGTAACTCAACCTCTGGTAACTCAAGCAGTCATGGAAAACCTGGGACTAGAAGTAACTCAACCTCTGGTAACTCAAGCAGTCATGGAAAACAATACTCCCATTTATTCCACTCATTCCAATTTAGATTCTTTTATCTTATACAATGAAAGTGATATAGACAAGCGGATAATGGAAAAGGAAGAAGCTCTCAAACCATCAGAAACGCATTTTCCGTTACTAGATGCAGAAACTAATAACCAAAACTTCTCTGATCTTTCTCCTGTTAATCCTGCATATCATAAGTCAGAAAATAGATTTGTAAATCAAGTTGAAGAAAAGAAATCTGGCAATCCAATGTACATGGCTGGTGACATTGCTTATGTTAATGATTCTCAAATATTTGATCAATATGTTGACTTATATGATTTCCAAACAGAAGCTAACTTTGCAGAAGATTCAGTTTTTGATTTTTGGGAGGAAGCTCAGTTTCATAAATTTGAGAAAAGTAAGCAGCCATTACCGGTCATCTATGACACTCATGAGGAGAACCTTGAAAGTTTAGAAGTAAGTGAAGAGTCTCGGACTCTTTGCTCTACTTCACTTGAGCCCGTCAGAGATAACATGCACATGATTGGAAATCAACAATTTTTCAGCTTTGATGATGAGTTTGAGGAAGATGGTGAAATTCTTGAGCATATTGTAAATGAGAATCCTTTGCCTGAAATAGTTGAGGAAATCATTTTGGACATAGAATCTTTCTTAACTCCAGATTTGCAGTTACCCAGTTCCATTGAGTTACAAATTGCAGATGAAGAAGTAGAGGTTGATAAACACATGGGAGTTGTCACACTATCCTTTCAAGATAATTTACTGTCAAAGTGTATCCCTGCCCATCAACCTGATGACCTTCACACAGTTTCCAGCCCGCCCTATCAAAACACATCAGCTTGGATTGAAAAATACACTGCAATACATAATGAGTCTGACAGTTCGAGTGATCATGAGGAAGAGTTGTTTTACCAGGGGGGTCCCAAATATAGCCAAGTGGAAGAAAGAGTAGTCCTGAATGAAGCCTATATCTCAAAACCTCTAGATCAGGTATTATTCCAAGATCCATTTTTTGTTTTCCTTGAGAAGTCTGAAAGAGTAGTCTTGAATAAATCCTATGTATCAAATCCTCTAGATCAGGTATTATTCCAAGATCTATTTGTTGTTTTCCTTGAGAAATCTGTAGGGGTAGTGGGTTCTATCATAAACAAGTTGCTACCAAGAATGAGAAAAAACTTAAGCTCTACTATCCAGAAACAAACTAAATGGGAGTGGCCTTTTCATTATTTCCGCATCATGAAAGAAATAAACCAGAATCACCCATGTGAGCATCTACTTGACTGGTTGCATTGGAAAACAGAGTTCACCAAACAAATGTCTATTGTGCACATATTAGATCAGGATAGAAAGACAACAATAGAAAATAAGCTTAGCCTGTGAGCACCTTTTCATTTGTAGTTTGTTTGAAGAAACAGTAAAAAGCAGAAAAGAGGGCAAGTGAAGATAGAACCAAGGCCCCATGTTCCAAAAAATAGTCTTTCAGAAAGCGAGCAAGTCTAAATGCCGCTACTAGTGCTTCAAATGTCTTGTTCGGCTATCTAGCCTAATCATAGCTGAGCATGTTTAAATTTATTTGCTGATAAGTTAGTGAGCGCCAAGATAGTCAACATTGTGTAAGATTGACTTATCACAGAGCTTAGATTAGGGAGAGATTCTGGTTCCACATGCCTAAAACAGAACCAAAGAGAGAAGCGAGGGATGAAAAACATATTGTACATCTTAGCCCCGCTTGTCTAGTTTCCTTTTATTGCAGAATAACATTTGTGTGCAGCTTGTCTTTTATGCCGCAAATGCATGACAAATCAGACTGCTTAATCCTGATTTGATCATTTTTAAATTTCATGTTGTAGATTAGAGAATGAAATCTTGTCAAACTGCTTAATCTTGACAGTCGATCTAGTTTTAGGTAGAGAAAGGAAGGAGTTCATCAGCTTAATCTGAACTCCCGGCAGATATAAGAGTAGAAATAGATAGGTTCATTTTGCAAAAAGAAAAATATGCATTGTCAAAAGGCTGCTAGTTCAAATGCGCCGAAGAGAAGAAAAAATGTTAGGAAAGATAGTGGGGTAGGTAGAAGTATCATTGATGATTAACCATGCTGTCACTTTTCAGAAATAACATCAAGAGAAGGGTAAAATTTTGCGCCAATGGATAAGGCATTGGTCTTCATAAGCCAAAGATCTGAATTCTGGACACCTCCTGACGAGGAGCTGCCCTCCCCAAATGGAGCCACTGTTAGCCATCAGTATTTTTACATGTTAGTGATGACTATATCTACAGCTGAGTTTTCTAGAAACTGATTTCCTTATGTCAATATGTCATCCAGAAAACCCTCCCAAAACTTTTTTCGCCTTTCTACCTTTCCAGTTCGCCCATGTCAAATATTAAAACCTCATATCACAATCCTATCCAGCTTCAGCCTTATTGGTCTGCCCATCAGCCTTAAAAGGCAAATCCACATCTGTTTCAATAGTCTCCCCTATGTTAGGAAGTGGCGTTTTAGGACATTTCACCTTTGGCAATCATCAAAAAGCCAAAAAGCCTCCATCTGCAACAGACCTACCATGACTGATCCCTTACTTTGCAAATGAAATTGACAAACAGCCTTAAGTCGCGCCACTCACACCCCCTAGATCTCAGCACTGCATAAAATCCAATCCCAAGCTGACTATTAGGTTTTTCACAGTGTTCTATGGTTCTACAAAGACAGGAAATATATTTCATCTCATGGAGTAAATGTTTGAGTTTACAATTAGAGGAACAACTGCTTCTAAATGTATTGTGAACCTGAGATGAAGCTGCAGAACAAAAGTCACTCATCGGGACCTTCTATGGAATTTCTTTCCGGCCATGAAAAATGCAGTGAAAAGGGTGGCGCCCTTTGTCTCGGCCAAAAATAAATGCAGTGTCAAGGGTTACACGCCTCCTTCAGTACAAGCGAGAGGGTTGTCGACGCCTCCTTCCTTGTAAACGGAAGCGCAGGCAGAGTGTTGACTCGAAGGTTGCGAAGTCCCAGGTTTGCTAAACAATGAAACAATATCTTCAGGTTTCATGAATGTAATTGCTGACCATAACAGGAATATAGCGGAAATATGATAAGCTCAAAGGAAAGTAGAGTTTGGCCTGATCAAAGAGCTCATTTCAAACTTGCAAACCATATGGATTTTTGAACTCTAGAAGGACCTGTCATCAGTAAACATCCAAATCATAAGAGGCCTGTTTTGGTTCAAAATCAAATAGAACAGATGGTAACCAATGCCATTACACAAGCAGGAGAAAGGTCTTGGTTTTTCAAGAAAGCCCTGACCTTCATAGTCAAAAAGGCTATTTTTCAAAATAATCAATCATGAGATGAACAAGCCAAATATCTAAAATCAGCCTTAGGACAGTACAGGGAAATAGTATTACTCTGGCTAGGGTTTCTGCTGACACACAATGATGCTTGCAAGTGAAGATGCTAAGACTGATGTTTTTCAAGAGGTTTCTTACCACTACATTCAGAAAAGGGTACATTAACCGAACCTAACGATGGTCAAAAAGTCTCGACATACTGATACTTTTACCGTGGAAAACCTCCTCCATATGTGGCTTGGAGATAGCAAAAATCATTGTGGGTACAGTAGCGGTGAGTCCAAAAAAGCGGGGGAAAAGGGCCTAAGAAATTAAATAAAGGAAAGTATTTGTACGGTTTATGATATAAATACTTGTTGATCTCCTCTTCAGCAACTCTGTCGACAATCTGCATCTAGTAGAGAGGAAGAAAAATATTGAACTTGTATTTTCTATTCGGGTAACGAAAGGCAGACTGATTTAAAAAGGGGTTAAAAGACCTTCACGGTCACCTTTGGAAATCTAAAGAAGGTCCTTTGAGTAAACAGTGAAGTAGAGTATGAAAGCAAGCCATCAAGAGAGCACACTTACAATCCCAAGGTAAGCTTGTGAATCACCTGGAAGCAGCAATCACCAAACACTTTGAAAGAACACAGGCTATCTTATGTTGAATAACACAACAATCGCCAAGGTTGGTCAAAGTACTCTTTGACACATTCTGATTAATTTTCTTTGGATTATCACTGAGAAAGTAAAACAGTGACCAAGGTGGAGCTATAGAATGCATGATGAATGGTGTTTCAATCTTATGGATAGGCAGAAAAAAGTTGGTTTTGATGAGTTGCCATTGTTTATATATCCTAAAACAGACACAATGGTCATGATTCCAAAGGACAGATTCAGCACAAAGATACAGTATAGAAAGAGCAGTGGGAGGTTACCAAAAAGGAATGAAAGTCATTTCACAGATGAATGCTAGTGCTGGTGATGCAAAGACTTTGGTGCTCCTGTCTCAAAGAACTCTCCGTCTGACTATACCTACAGTAGGAAAGGGGCAATATTGAACGTATGTGTGCCACTGATACCAAAAAAAGAAAACTGTCTCCTTGAGGAAAGATCAAGCAACAAGATAATGTCAAATACCAAATCACAGCTTTCAAATATTTTGGTGCATTATGAAATAGCCCTTCCTTGCTAACAATCACCAAAAGGGGAAGCAGTGAACATATTTCAGTTATGAAATGGTTCTGTGGGCAAAAAGAGGTAACACAAAGATCAGAGCTCGGGGTTAAAGGGCGGTATATATATGTTCAATTAACAAACCCACTGTTTGAAAAGAACAAACAAAGTTAAAAGTCAATGATCAAATGACCGTTGAGAATTTTCTTTTGAAAATGATATAAGGTTGAGATGTGAGAGTGGAAATTCGTTTTCAAAAACTAGAATCAAAGCCCGTGCTTCCACAGCATCAAACAAGCAAGAAAACTGGGCGAAAATTTAAAAATTTTGCACTCTGAGGCGGCGCGACGTGCCTGGGATCTGGCGCGACGTGCCTGGGCATCATTTTGAAAAGGCCTCCTTCGTCGGCGCGACGTGCCTGTAGGTGGGCGCGACGTGCCTGTAGGTGGCCGCCCGACCGCACGACAAGTCGACCCGACAGCCTTTCTCCTGTGCGACGGGTTTGCTCCAGAGATTGCCGCGCAACTTTTTCAAGCTATCCAGGATTTCTTACATCTTTTCAAACGAGCATCCATCAAGTTCGAGGTATTTTTATGAAATCCCATCAATTGCAAAGTGTTGATAAGTGACAAACATATTTGAAAACCCCGGATCTTGCCATCTTTGCTAAAAACAAAAGCAGTTTTCCTACACAGTGAGATGAGGTAATTTAAAAGGGCCGAAGTTGTTAATGAGAGTTTAAACCTTGGAGGCAGGGTTATAGAGTGTATTGGTGCATATCTCAAAACTCACAAGCCAAGAGTGTATTTTCTAAATTACTGTTACACTGATTCTTTCACCAAAGCTAAGTCTGCTCCTCCCTTGCACTGTATTATATCATTGTGGAAAATTGTTGACAGAGAGTTTTCTAAGGGTGGATAGGGCCATTTTTCCGGAAGGCAAAGTTTGTTGGTGGTCAAATCTAAACTTTGAAGGCAGAGGTATACAAGTGATGTTTTCTTAAAACTTCACAAGAAGAAGTGTCCCTCATAAAGCACTATGTATGGTTAACCTAGGTTTGCCTTTTTTTTTCTTCACCTCATTATCATGTTGAAAAGCTGATTGACAAAGAGGCTCTAAGGGTAAATGTTACATTGAAGGGCAGATTTAATTGATGTTTTTCTAACTCTGGAGGCAGAAGTATAAAAGCAGTTTTTGTTCTCTTAAAAAACTTCACAAAATAAAGAGGCCTTTTTCGGAAAAACAGAATTGTTAATGTTTGAAATTAATATTGGAAACATGGGTATATAGGTGTTGATGGACTATTTAAACTCACAAATTTGAAAATAGTTCCTGGCTGAAGCAGAGAGTGTGTTCTCTAAACCACTGTTGCACTTATCTTACACCTAAACTAAGTCTGCTTGTTCATTACACTACATTGTATCATTCTGAAGATTGTTGAACAGAGTAATTTTGAGGGTGAAATAAGGCCATGTTCTAGAAGGCACGGTTGTTGATGATCAAGTCTAAACATTTGAAGCCAGAAGTACACAGTACACTGAGGAACAGAGCTTATTGATGGTTAGATTTTGACATTAAAGGCAGAGGTACCAAAGTGGTGTTGATTTCTCAAAACTTCACCAGTGAAAATGGCCACTATCTAAAGGGAAGAGTGCTTGGTGACTGCATTTGATATTAAAATAGAGGTGTAGGTATTATGTTGATCTCTTAAACTCACAAGCAGAGAGTATATTTCCTAAAAAAACCACTGTGCATTGGTTATACATCCAACTTAAGTCTGCTTTTCCTAGAAACCATATTGTATCATGTTGAAGACTTGTTGACAGAGATTTTCAAAGGTAAACAGCATAGTGAAAGACAGAGGTTGTCAATGTTGGATTTTTACATCAAAGGTAGAGGTACAAAGTTGGTAATTAACTTCTCAAAATTTATAAGTGAAAGGTGTTTTGCTTAACACTGTGGGCTAATTTTTCACCTAACCAAAAGGTCTCCTTTCTTTTCCACTGTGTGGTCTCTTTTATAGAAAACCTGTTGACAGAAGCATTTTCAAGGTGAATGATTTAAAGAGCAGGGTTTTAATTTTTGAAGTTTGGTTTTGAAGACAAAAATACAAGTGTAAGCTGGCCTCTAACAAAGTCACAAGAGGGGTGATTATTCAAGACTGTGCACAGAGAATCTACAAAGCAGTTTCTTACACATGGTACCATTGTTAAAAAAGTTACATAGCTGAAGTATATCCAGAGTTGAAGGACTGTTTTTAGGAAGTGTAGAGGGAGCTTATTCAAGGAAGCATTGTTGCATTTCATCCAATCCACAGTGTCCATATCTGTCCAAACGTAATAGTGGCCATTTTCAATCCAGTAGGGCATTGTTCATAAAAGGCAGTTGGTTTCTTCCAAAGCATAGTTAGGTCAAAATGCCTCCAAAGCAAGACAACAGGAGCAACATGACAGTGGTGAAGATCAGCAGAAGCAGGAACCAGAGGAGGATAGTGCTGAACAGCAACAGCTCAGCAGTTTGAGCAACAACATAAGGATGATGATCAAGAACAACAGTTTTAAGGAGCGCCCGACACGGAAAGAGAAGAAAGACATATTAGCCCTTGATATTTTGGCATCAGATTCGAAGCATGTTGCTATGGACCCTTGAGGGTCATGCATGCCAATTTTGGGCCTATTTCGGCAACTTTTTGTTTTTCGGCATTTTTTGGGTTTTTAGTCAAAAACTCATAATTGCGCCGTTTCAGTTCGAGGATTTTTCAAGGGAGGAGGATGATACCGATGGATGCCATAATTCCATGAGTAGGTCTCCAGCGATTTCCAGGGCATTTGAAGATCATTCGCCCCCTCAAATTGGCGAAAAACACCCTCATTTTGCACATTCTGCCCGCCATATCAGCAGTCTGCTATTTTCTGGGTTTTTTCACACAGGTACAGTTTTGGATGACTTCTGGACCTCGGATTGAGTTGGTTCCAGTTGCGCCGGAAAATAGACACAGAAAGCTTTCCAGCAAGCCCTCATGAGCCTCATTTCGACATCGGGAAGGCTGCCATCCGCATTCAGCAAGTCAGGGGACCTTTTTCAGGCCTAAATATGAAGTATTTTTGTAATTTGTGAACTCCAAAAATCTGCTTTTCCCAAATGTGCGTTAGGCTATTTTTATCATGGGAAAATCATGTAAAGTCAATATAATTTCCGTTTTTAGCAGTTTTTAAGATATTTTATGAGATATTTTGTGCCTTGGGCTTTGCAAAGCCTCAGGGACAAGTTTAGATATTTTGACTTGGCCAATGGGATAGCTAGTTGCTCCATGAGGTTTTCCTCCCTCAAGCCTATTTATTCCATGGTTCTCATTGTAAATCAGAGGCTGAACTTGAGAGAAGAATTAATGCATTGGTCGTATGAGCTTTGAAGAATACACTTGAGTTATGATTTTTGGACTGCCTCTTGGAGGCTTTTGAGGAATGTTGAAGGCTTTGTTGATGGATTCCTTGACATGGTGATAGAGATAGTATAGTGGTAACCTTAATGTGTTTTGTCTTCTAGTTTTCACTCATATTTCTTAGGTCCAGGATTATCGGTGACAGATTGATTTTGAGACATGCCCATGGAGGCACCTCAAAATCCACAGATCTTCATAGCTTGATGTTTTTTTTCTCCTTAGTTGTCTGAGGTGTAGGCATGCACTCTTGCAGCAATCTCAGAAATTATTTATTGCTAGTTTTATTCATCGTTCCATGTATGTTGGTGGATATACATAATTTCCTACCTACCTATCGGTACATATAGTTAAATGTGAAACTTTCTCTTTGGGCGGTTATTGGTGTTTCGTGAACCGAGGGAGGCCTAGTCCCGATCTAGCCCTTTGCCTAAAACTATGAAAACTTATTTGTCCAAGTGTCCAATGACTTAGAGACTATGTTTAGGCGTTCCGGCATAGTTTATGAGTTGTTAGTTTATCTCATGTGTTTTCCCCAAAGTCTGATAGCCTTTTCCCGAAGTTAGAGGGTCTTATACCTCTATGTATGGCTGGAATGTTTGATTTCTATGTATTGATTAGCTTATAGTTATTCCTAGCATGATCAATGGCTTGCTATTACATGTTCATGTCTGCTATTAACTAGTTTGCACTTGAAATCCCTTGTCTTTCACTAACTTACTGTCCATTTAATCCATTTTTCCCAGAGATCCCTTCTACTGTGAATCAAATCGGCCCTACAGCAGCTTTACATCATCACTTCATAGCTTCCTTGACCTGTTTGACCCCATAGCCCAATTTATCTACATCTTGTTATCCGGTTTATGTATTTGATCAGGGCCAAATCACGGGACCCTAACAATACCAATGGCAACCAACCCAGGTTTGAAACCACCCTCCCTGCCAGTATTAAGTTCTATACAAATCATAGGTAACCCTAGTAGTCAACCTCTACCTGGTCCCAACCCTACAGTCATCACAACTGTCAGTGGATCCTCGAGTCCTTTGGGATCTACTCCTACGGTGACCACAACGGGACCCACAGTTCCCGAGTGGGACTACTTCGGTTCCTTTTAGCAACCATTTCGATTGGAATCCTTTGTTGAGTTCAAAACCCTTGGCCTCCATACTAGGGGGTAGTGTGAGAAACACGCAAATAATAGGGAACATTTCGCTACCCTTGCGATCGTTAGGACAAACCAGACAACCTATTGTTAACACTATTCTCTTAAGTGGTCTAAATCTTGGTGTAGGATCCACGCTGTTACTTAATTATGCACATAGTAGCATGCCTTCGGTAGGCACTATTGTGTCCATATGGGCCAATCCACCCCAACATCCATCTGGACAAGGGGGCAACTTTTATCTTGGGGGAAACCAACCGTTCGCCCCAAAATACAATATACCCTATGGAAAACAACCATATATCCCCACACCTCCACCCATAGGATTTTTTTATCAACAAAGTCCTACTTATCCTACTGGTAACACATTGATGGGTGGACCCTATGGTCCAAATAGTCAGCCAATTTCCTTGGCTAGATCAAGGGGCAAACATGCAATTGCCATTTTTAGCAGCTCTAAACATCCCTGACATCTATAAACTGACTAATGATCCCATCAATCACAACCCTCTCTGGCCTCTAGTTCCGCACAAGATTCTGTCTGACATCCCGAAATTCGACGGGAAACAAGGGGAGGATCCGGCTTAACACATCACCACCTTTCATCTATGGTCTGTATATAATTCCATGGGGGATGATAGTATCCAGCTTCAACTATTCCCCTGCACTCTCACTGGCAATGCTGCCAAGTAGTATATTGAATTACCACATGATGCCATCAACACTTTTGGCACCTTAGCTATGAAATTTCTAATAAAATTTCAATTACCTATCAGATATGAGACTGGTACGCAAATTTTAACCTTGCTGCGCTAAGACACCACCACCCACATCTATGATCACATTCATGAATGGAGGCGTAGGAGGAGGTTGGTCAAAGCACCAATCCCAGATCATCTCCTAGCTAATTGGTTTTGTAAATCCCTCTTACCATCCCTAGCTAAATACATTGGCCTATCCAGTGCGGTCATAGAAGAGCAATCCATTCGTCGTGCCCAACATTTAGATTTAATCTATTCGCAATCTGGCATGCTATATGATTTACTCCCCCATGCCCCTGGTAATCCAAATTCTCCCACTACTCAGAAACTCAGAGTCCATGCCAACGGTATCATTGGCACAATCTTTGGCATAGCCACAAAAGAGTCTCGAGGGAAAACCTCCCAGCTATTTTTGGTTTCCACCTCCCCTAACGATTCGACTACTCTTCCTCCCGCTGAGGTAAATTTTGTGCAAACTTCACAAAAACCTAGTGGAAAGAATAAGAAGAACAAGAAAAATACATCCTATTTGGAAGAGCATCCAGACCATCAGAATAATCCTAATCAGAAAGACACTGCTAAAAACAACAAAGGGAAGGAGAAACCCATGAAATTCCCTTGCAAAATCTGTGCAGAGGACCACTTGACATACAAATGTCCTCGGTTGCAAGAATGCATAGATTTGATCGCAAACAATGACTCTGGGAGGACACCTTCCATCCTACATAATCCCTTCCCAAATCCACATCAGCAACAACGACACATGGTTGCAAACTTGTCACAACCCCTGCAAAGGGGCAATGGTAGTTCACATCCATTTTGTGAAGGATCATCCGCCATTTATGGCATAGAAAGTTTTGAGCTTTAGACATGAGCAAACATTTATGGAAATCCTATCATAGATACTCAGGAACTTGGTACCAGTTCAAATCCACCACCACCCAGCAATTTGCATATCGAACGACCTACTGCTGACTCTGCGATTCGTCCCTGCAAAGGGACAATTGATGCATGACTCATAATACCTCTACACGTGCCGCCCAGAACTACAACATTGTAGAAGATTTGGCACAAGCACCATCAACCATGTCTGCCATTACGAGAATTTTGAGGTCTAAAATGGGCCTCCTAAGGAAATTATAAAATAATAGTGGAAATAATAAAATAATATTTGATTAAATCATCAAATTTTAGAGGGAAAAAAGAAAAAACTACTTTTTTCAAATTGTATTTTCAACTTATCTCCCAAAGATTTTACCCAAATTCCAAGCGGGAGTACTCGTTGGATGAAAAATTTAATTCTTAATCCAATGAGTACCCATGTTGCATGATTTTGATGGATCCTCCTACACAAAAAATGAGAGATACATGAAAAACATGATTGCAATCATATTTTTTTCATGTATTTCTCATTTTTCGTGTAGCAGAGTCCTTCAAAAGTATGCAACATGGGTACTCCTTGGATGAGGAATTACATTTTGCATCCAAAGAGTAATCCCACTTGAAATTTGAGTAAAAAATTTGGGAGGTAAGTTGAAAATACAAGTTTCAAAAATAGTTTTATTATTTTATTATTTTATAATATTTTTACCCTTTTACTTAAAAAATGGTGAATCATTCCCCATGGTTGACATCATCAGATTGAATTCTACTGGTTCTTATAAATTTTATTGTTGTTGTACAATTTTCTTAGGAGGCCCATTTTAGACCTCAAAATTCCCCTAATGTCTCGAAGTATTGCAAACTTGTCCAGCACAAAGGAAAGCCTTGCTTTTGGCCATTGGTGGGATTGACCCCCAAGATTCTACACTAGCTATTTTTGACATGGATAAATCTAAACCTTTCCTCTCACACTAAATTTCATTCTAGAAACAAGTTGTTTCAAAAGGGAGACCAATCCATCATACTATCATCGATGAAGGTGCTTCGACCTGTGTTATGTAAACTACTTGCTGGCTCGCTTTGGATTCTCCCACTTTGTCTCCACTCTTGAATTCCCTTAAAGCTTTCGATGGCCACACTTTCCCCCCAAAAGGATACCTTGCTAGCTTTCCCATTACACTTAGTGGGACAATTATAACGGTGGACGTTGAAGTCGTAGATCGTCATCTCGACTATAATCTATTGCTGGGTCGCAGTTGGTCATATGCAATGACTGCCATTTTTTCTTCCATTTTACAACTCCTCTTTCCATTGGATGGGAAAATAGTCACAATGGATCAATTATCATTTTTCACCCCTTATTATGCCACATTACCAAGTAGCATTGTACCCCTAATAGGAGGGGTTCCTGACTCATACGTCAGTATTGGTACCGATCTTCTGAAGGCATCTTCCCTAATGGGTTGTTTTCCTCTCCCACCGCCTGAGGTTCCAAATACAGTTGCAATGATATCCACCACATTGGATGGCTCTATCAACCCATGGATCCTATCGGCACCTTCAGACATTGATTCCTATGGAGATAAGATGTCGCTCTCAGCAGATAAGTTGGTTTACTAAACCATTCAAATTACATCTGAGCCCTTCACGGCTATGATTTCGACCAATGGTACAAACCTCCCACCCATCACAGTTCCTTTTAAATATCTCCTCGATGAATTCCTACCTACGAACAAAGCTATCTGAGAGATCATGTCTCTAGAAGAACGACCTTGGGGAGAATTCCACCATCATGCTTCGATGTTTGATTCAGACGTGATAACTACTCAAATCCCATCCTTTGACCCACATGAGATGGTCCCTTCCGTTTAAACAATTGTTCAAGCCATTGATTCATAAGGGAACATGGGAAATATTTCTATGACAATGCTCATAGATATCTCGGTCAAAATGGTATCGTGGAAAACATTCATATTAGAGCATATTGCAATCTCGAGGAAATTGCACACTTCACATCCCTCTTTAAATAATTCTGCGATGTGTTTTCTTGGTCTTACGATGAAATTCCCAACATAGATCCATCTATAGTCAAGCACGAAATCATAGTTTATGACAATGCTAAACCTATTCGATAGCGACTCCGACCTGTCCACCCACGCAAAGTGGCCGCCATCAAAACTGAAGTAGAAATTTTTTTGAATGATGGTTTCATCTATCCCGTTCCTTTGACAGAATGGGTTTCCAATCTGGTCCCCGTAGAAAAAAAAAAAAGCACCATCCGAGTTTGTGTTGATTATCATGATATGAACACTGCTTGTCCCAAAGAAAATTATCCTACGCCATTATTAGATCAGATCCTTGATGATTGCACCACATGTGAGTCTTTTTATTTTATGGATGGTTTCTTGGGGTATAACCAGATTGGAATTAAAAAATAATACCAACATAAAACTAACTTCATCTGTCCTTGGGGCACATTTGCATATCGTAAACTCTCGTTCGGTCTGAAGAATGTAGAAGCAAATTTTCAAAGGGCTATGGACTACGCCTTTCACAACATTAGGCATATTGTACAATCATACTTGAATGATCTCCCGACTTACTCCAAGAAGTGATCCCATCACCTCGCACACCTAAAACAAATCTTTATCCGGTGTAGGTTCTACAATATATGTCTAAATCCACATAAGTGCATTTTTTTGTCAATTTTGGAAGTCCTCTAGGTTTTATTTTCTCCAAGAATGGGATTAGTGTTGATCCCAATAAGGTTAAGGTAATCATCGAATTTCCCGCACCACAATCCATCCTGCAACTCCAACGTTTGCAAGGGAAGGCAAACTTTTTATGTCATTTCATCGTGAACTATGCTGAGATGACGAAAGGCTTTATGCGATTATTAAAGAAGGGAAAACTATATTTATGGGATGATAAAGCTCAAGAGTCATTTGACGTCTTGAAACAAGCACTCATTTCCGCCCCACTTCTTAATGCCCCTGATTATTCACGTGACTTTCTCCTCTACCTCGCAGCCTCACCATCCTCACTTGGCATGGTTCTGGTTCAAGTTCACATTGATGATAGTGAACATGTGATATATTACTTGTCAAAAGGTCTCATCGAACCCGAAATACGATATTCACATGTGGAAAAACTCTCGCTGGTTGTGGTATTTGCTGCCACTTGACTATGACACTATATATTACTATGTCAGACTACTGTTATTACTTTGGAGATCCCATGCGACCCATTTTGTCTCACCAGGTTATCAGAGGAGAATATTCCAAATTGATACTGATTATCCAACAATTTGACTTGGTTTTCATTGTTGCCAAAGCAAAGAAATCTCTAGTCTTCACCGAATTACTATTGGATCTTCCTAGAATCGACCCAGGGGATGTAGCTCATGATCCATTTCTTGATGAATTTGTCTTCTTACTCGATTCTTCTGATCCTTGGTATGGAGACATTTTTGTCTACCTCCAAACTCAACGTTTCTGCCTAAATCTCACATCAGAAAAACGCCGTCGTATTCGCCACCAAGAGAAACACTACCTCATAATCAACGATACTCTATATCGTCATGGTGTCGACACTATTCTTTGGCATTGTCTCAGTATTAACAAAGCAGAACACGTTTTAAATTATTTTCATGTAGGGGCGTGCGGTGGTCATCTTTCTAGCATAGCTACTTCCCAGAAAATGTTACGTGTAGGCTATTATTGGCCCACTTTGTTTAAAGATTGCATCATAGCAGTCCAGAAGTGCCATCCGTGTCAAATTATCATGAATAAAATGCATGCTCACTCCGCCCACCTCCAGCCAGTTATATCCATTGGTCCTTTCGCTAAATGGGGAATAGACTTTGTTACATGCAACCCCACTTCGGTCGACAGACAAAACTACATTGTCCTGGCAGTTGACTACTTTACGAAATGGGCAGAAGCCATTCCCACTTTTAGAGCCGATGGAGAAACCGCCGCTTTATTCCTGTTCAATCAGGTTATCTATAATTTTGGAGTACCCCTTTCAATTTTCATTGATCATGGATCACATTTTCATAACCATATGATGACAGAATTAACTTCCATGCCACAATTTCTACAAGATCAGTCTTCATCCTACTATCTACAAGCGTATGGTCAAGTCGAAGCCATAAATGGCATCCTCAAAACCATGATTCGTCAGTTAGTAGGCAATCATAAAACCACGTAGAATCAGAATTTATATTCCGTGTTATGGGCGTGTCGTACATCAGTCAAAACTACCACAGGCTTCACGCCTTTCCAACTCGCATTTGGCCTGGAGGCAGTACTCCTAATCGAGTGCAATATTCCATCACTCAAGCTCGCTGTTGAACTCCTACCTAGCACCACTGCCATAGAAGAGCACTTGCTCTCGCTCGATCACTTGGACAAGACTCATATAGATGCCACACTAGCACTCGAAGCCCACAAACGCAGAGTCAAAGATCAATATGACAAATCTGTCAAGCCTCGTTCTTTTCAAGAGGGTGATCTCATACTACTCTACGATCAGAGACACAACCTCTTGGGGGTAGGAACACTTCAACCATTATGGCTTGGTCCTTATGTAGTCACCAAATTCCTCTCAAAAGGAGCTTATGAACTTCAGGACTGAAATGGAATTCCGCTCGCAGAGCCCCGCAACAGGCTCTATCTAAAGAAGTATTTTGCCTACTTTTCCATTAGGCATATGATTTGTACTTTTATGTATATGAGTTTTTCCTATTGTTTTGATGTCTCTGGATATTTTTTGGGTTTTTGAAGTGTTTTTTCCTCATATGCAATCTTTTTATTTCGCACAGGTGCTGTCATCCTCCTTATCATACATTAGTTACACGGATGGTGCTAGTCATCACACTAGACACATTGCTTCAACTGCTTGGGTTCTCTACACACCTGAGTCAGAACTTCTTGGTTCTGGAGGAATCTTCCTAGGCAATGCCACCAATAAAAATTTTTGAGTACAGGTCGGTGACACAACTCCTCATGGAAGTTGCATCTCGCAAAATTTTCAATCTAGTGGTCAGGTTAGATTCCCAACTCATATTTATGCAGTTGAAAAATCATTAGCACATTCATCATCCAGTCTTGTTACGTTATTTTTTAAGGGTACGACTTTTAGAACGTCAGTTTCAACCCATCTCATTTGAACACATCCCTAGAGAATTTAATGCATTGGCCGATTCATTGGAAAACTATGTATTATATTGGAATTTGTCATCTTTGTTATAAAAATATTTACACATGAGTATATATATTTTTTCCATAGAAAATACATAAAACATTAAAAAACATAAGAAATAAAATCGATAAAATTATGTATATATATGTGTCTGTGTGTGTGTGTCATGTCCAGATCAAAATTACATCAAAAAATCTCCCAAAACTTGGGTGTTTTACAAAACTTGGCTACACTAAGCCTTGCTATGACATTTACACATCTACTCCTCCAGCTACACCTGATGCTCAAAATAGCAAAAAACCGCCTTAGCTATCCTCCTGAGAGGCACCAAGTATCTCTCCAACACACCCACAGTATGCTGCTGTAGATGAACTGGAACCTTTCTCATAGGAAGAGGTGGTACACCCATGCTTAAGCCCTCTAGGTTCCTAGAAATATCATGCAAGATCTGTAGGTTTTAACCCTGAACAGAAATTATCTACACACGAATATTATAACATAAAATAAACAATAGCGAGAGCATAAAACATAAACCAAATAGACACAGAGATTTTCCCCTGGATCCCAAATCGGGACGACCAGCTTGATTTTTCATTATGATCATTTTAGTGTTACAACACATATATATACATGCCGAATCATACATAAACCCCAATCCATTAACCCTGGATTAGAACATAACCATAGTTCCCTTGACCGGATCTACAAAATACCAGGGGCCGAAAACCATCGTACCCCAAAACCATGTGCAAACTCATGCACAAAACATGGGTGGGTCTGCATATGAGTGGGACCGCATACCAAAAAAAATTTCACCGGGGCGCTGCCCCGGACCCCGACAAGGGGGGCTGCCACCCCCCCTGTGACCCCCCTGCTGCACCCGGCGCAACGTACAGCGCGTGGGGCTAGTCGTGGAAAGAATATAACACATACCCAACAAGATCTAGGTATCATCAGTCTCTCCGGTGGCTTCCACATCCTTTGCTACTACACCAGACCTAGGTAGTTGTAGTCCTTGCCATGCATAATGAGGGGCTCCAGCTGGATGGACAGGTGCCACTTCTGTGTCAATAAAACAAGCTTCATATCAAAACATAGTTTGACCCATTTAAACAAAAAAATTGCATAAAAATTCAAAAGAAAAAAATTACTTCCAATTACACTGATCAATCCTTCTCTTACCATCTAGACCCCATCAAAGAACCCATCATCAAAGAAATGATGGACGGGACCCTCTCTAGTCCATAGTATCAAGGCTTCCCATCGAGCCTGTCTCAGCTCTCACGGGCCCAATACATCCGTAATCATTTTAGGTCTCATAACCGGCACCCGCTCTAGTAGAAAGGAAACCACCAGTGTACCATAACCAAAATATCTCTAATTCCAGAGCTTACACGCTGTCATCTCTGCACAAACCCACTGGAAAACACCTTCACACCAGTCAAAAACCTAGGGCTGCATACAATCTAATGCTAATGACAACTGGGCCTTGGTGGCCACATGTTGATTCTTGGCCCTGACCAACTGAACTATCATCTATAACAGAGACCTCAATGGTCTCGAGGCCACCTGTACAATAGGTACCCAGTTTCTAACCACCTCAGTATCTCGTATGCAATGAGTATGGATTAGGTCAGAAGTAGTATGAGGATCTGCCCTGGACCCAGTCAAGTTGGGCCTTGGTCCACGGCACGACAAGCCAGTCAAAAAATAGATATCATCTTTCTCAATCGAGAGCTCATTTCCCTCGATACGAAAGACGTGCTGAAAATCATCCCACTGTTGAATTATCCACCTCAAAAGATCCTCTTGTCCCCTCATCAGTTCCAATCGATCATACTTTAGCAAACTGCACCGGCAAAGAACCCACAAAGTAGCTGCATCGATGAACATCTCACATTCTTCTTGCTCATGTTTTGTTTCTTGCCAGATACTCATGATGAAAAACTTTATACCTGCCAAATAAACATTTTTTATGGATTATAATTTGTCTGCAGTGCTTAAAAATGATAAACAATAAGTTCTTAAAAAAATTACTATACCTAACGTGGGCTATAATGCCCAACAGTGCGTGCTAACGCACCGTTTCTTCATGGGAGTTGCATTTAACGCGGGAAAAGCACTTCTCGCCCGAGCTAGCCGCTTAAATTTTTTAGGGCATGCTAAAAACCCTATTTTGAACTAGAAAAACAAGTAAAAAACACTATGAAATGATAACAGGAGGTTCCAGCACTTACATGGATCTCGCGGAAGGAAGAACCGTTTCTCGGATTGTTCGTAATCGCCAGCAGTAATTTTGCCACATTTTTACCCCAGAGCTCAATCACAACATTCCAAACAGTTAAAATGAGGATCTCCAACCTTCTTATAGCCATTTCTAGGGGAAAGAATCACTCAGTTGTTCTACCAAAATACTGAATTCCTACTGCATGTTTGTCACAACTGTTGTTTTTGATTACCGATGTTCTGATGAGTTTTATAATGCCTATATGCAGATATGACCAATAGTCGATATCAAATCAAGCATTATTTTTATGGTATTTTTCTAGCTCGTTAAACTTGAAAAAACTCGATATTTCTTCTTCAGGCTCGTTAAAACTAACATGAAGAAGCAACGAGATTTCTTTTTAGGAACTTTTTTCTACCTCGTAAAACTGAAAAAATCCGGAGTTGTTTTTGTCAGGCTCGTTAAACTACCACGACAAAATACTATGAGCCATTATTTTCATATTTTTCAAAGCTCTTTAAACATAAAAAGTAACCGAGTTTTTCTCTGCGTGACTTGTTAAAACTTCACGGAGAGCACCAAGTTTTTCTCCGCATGACTCATTAAAACTTCACAGAGAGCATCGAATTTTTCTCTGTTGGACTTGTTAAAATTTCACAAATAATATTTAGTTTTATTCAACTCCTCATACTCAAAAAAATGAGGTAGATTTCCATCAAACGTAAATTTCTCATTTTTCCGACTTCGATGGACTAACTCATGGAAAATGAACTGTTTCGGGCTTACTATTCTCCCTTTGTCGTGCCCGGTTATCAAGACATGAAAAAGGTACCCCTTGGAGTTGTCTTTTATGAAATTTTTTAGAATCTCTAAATATGAAAAATTCACCGAGTTTACCCATCTGGACTCGTTAAACTTAATCACACGGGGAAAAATTTGGACAAAATGGATACTACTTCTGTTACATTTAAGAAAGGATGATTTGGCAACAAAAATATTGAACATGGAACTTCTCAGGAAAATCTTTCGCATTTAGCCGAACCCTACCATCTATGAGTTTACCCTTCATTCCTACACTGGTCAAAATCCTAAATACTCTTTGGTGTTCATTAAGCCTAATCTGCCTAGTACCCTGTTAGAGTGCCTTCTATTGTTCAAGAAGATCTCGCTATCTATTTCTCCTCATATCAGCCAAACCGATCATCATGCCAGAAATTATTTGTCGTCAGTTATTCCCATTTACTCTTCATATTCTCCATTAAAAACAACATCATCTCTTCCTGTTTCGTGTTGACTGATCTAGGATGCCTCAGTGCCTACCTTTCGATAGGTCTCTTCCTATCGACTGCAACATCTTATCTAGGAAGTGGACCCAAAAACACATTAGTACCCAGATACTTGCAGACATCAGTGGCAGGTCATATTATATTTGATTGGGGGTATTCATTATTGGCTCCAAATAGAATTATTCTACGATTTTTTGGCATCAACTCCTTTTATTCACACTTGCTAGATTGTACTATGCATATTGGGGATCATCATCATTATCGGTGGCCACCCTCATGTCTGTTAACTGTTTTCCTTACTGATTGGTAATCAGATGATTTCCCACATGTTCAAAAACAGATTCTCCTTTCACATGTAGGGAAATATGTATTTTAAGTGAAGCGACGGCCAAGACCTTGGGGCAAAGGTTACACCATTACAGCTATGTTTCCTTCCCCAAGTTGCGATATTGTTTATGGAGACAGAATTTCAGTATTGATCTTGTTCTGATAGATAATTCCACGTTACGCTTATCAGTGAAAACACTGTTCATATATTTGTTTTAGAGAAATCATGTTGATTAGCTACTGAGCATGTGAATTCCCAACTCAAGATAGATACTCTATTTTCTGACATATGTTGTTGTTTCATGTTTTCCTCATTCCTCCAATCTCTCTAGTTCTACTACAAATATTATAAAGTATTTCAGCCATCGTCTTCATCTCTAACCTGACACTTTAGGGGGCATCTGTTACAGGACAAATGACCTCCTCGTCAGCTCAGAGGAGAAGGTAATATGGAAGAAAGAAAGTGACCTATAAAAAACCTATTTCTGCCAAGGTAACACACCCCAGGAAGTGCTAAGCCGTGTTATAATGCTTCTGAGCCATGTAAAGGTCATGTTAGTGACTAGGGAAATGCTATAGCTGGCCTATAGGGTAGAATTACCCGTGTTTAAACATGAAACAGGAAACATCCCGCGGATAATGATTGGAAAACCCAATTTTTTCTCATGGAGAGTCAGTACAAAATAGAAACTGAAAAGCACTAACCTTTTATTAGGCCTTACCAAAAGAAACTAGATTCTCAAGAAAGGAAAAGGCATATAAAGCAAAGGAAAAGGCATATAAATCTAAGGAAACATCTTGTCTTTTTCCTTTTCAAACTGTTTGAAAGAGTTGGGCAAGATCTGGCCTCTCCATCTCCTATAAAATGGAGTTGTGGGTTACTAGTCCAAGGTCAAAGGTTTTTTGAATACATGTGGAGCAGAGTTACGTTGTTATATGGTAGTTGAGTATCGGTGAAGTGAAATTGAGAGCTTACCACCTTGATCACCATCACATACGAGGAAATAGAGATACAGATATTGGAAGACTAAGGAGAGATTTGTCCAACCGATGGTTGTAATCCTCCTTTTTATAAATCAATAGAACTATATCTGTTTTGTCCATTCAATGCTTTGATATTGTCATTGTTTTCCAATTTTTAATATAGCATGATATGAATGGCTTAGATCTGTGTTTTTTTATGTTCATCATATGTTGGTTTAAGTTAATAAAAGGTATGTTGTTGTAGAGATTACATGAGTGCTTTGTTTGATCACAGGACCTGAATTTGGAACTGGTGAAGGAGGATCCCTGCTTTGCTGCTCAGTGTTTTCCAAAGGATCTGGGATCAGGAAAGAGGTAATCTCCCATCTCGCTTTATTAATTGATATAAATCAACTTGAACATATGTGCAATATATTTGTGAACTATATAGCTAATCTGACTATCTGCCTCGGGCACCTGAAAGCCTAGAGAGGGATATTTGATAACCACTACCCAAGCATACTACCCTATAGCACTTGAAGTAATGAGTTGGCCTGATGCTAAGATACAGATATAGAGCTCAACAACTAATGCACTCTTCTAGGAGGATAAAAGACTCACTCACTAAGAAGAGGCACTAGTATAATCTAGATCTGAGTAGATCTAGTCTCAACTTGTTGCAACTTACAAAAGCAACCAAACCCTCACTAGATCTACGTTGCAGTTGGAAGCAGAGATTGGCCAAATGCATGATAGTGGATGAAATCAACAAGACTCCTCCAAGAAATCCTCAATGGAAGAGGTGGGATCCTTGCATAGGAATTCCCAAGTGATAAGCAGCACTATTCTCAGCTAAACAACAGAGAATTGTATTTGTCTAAACAGATAAGATAATCAGAAATATGCACAATCAACAACCTTCTCTTATTCCCCCCCCTCACTTTTATAAGATGAAAGCCTTGGAAAAACCTAAACCACCTTGACGAATTAGCTCCTTTCACATGAGGGGCCTCCATCTAGAACAGTGTTGTCCCTTCATGAGGTACATTGTATCTATATAGCATTGTAGATTTGGTCAAGGTTGACGCAGTCTCATAGCTCAAACCCTTTTCACACCTGCAAGTGATTTGTTTACATGGCCCAGATTTATCCTTGTTCATATGGGAATTGATTTATTCATTCTTTTTAGGATTTTTACATGTCCTCCTTTATTCATTTATTCATGCAATAGAAAATGAGTCAAAAATGTATATTCTTCTTAGCTCGGGCTAAGTAGGAATATTACAGTCCTCCCCTCCAAAATGTTGCTTGTCCTCAAGCAAATGATAGGGTGAGTGCTGCAGTACTTACCCTCCTCCATTGGTGACACCCTCAAGGATTAAGTCATCCTCATAAGCCAAGTTTTCACCAAGCCAACACATCATGAATTGTTCCTCCAAGTTCATCATCATAAGATGTGCATAGTCCATCCCACAAGGAGTGAAAAAATCAATAGAAATAAACAGGGCCAGAGAAATTCTTTCTCTAAAACATATAGCATGAGGTACATAGACAAGTCCCATTCCATGTGGTACATACAAAATTCCCATCCTCCCTCCATACAATCCCATAAATAGTACAACTATGTCATCCAAGTATGGAAGCAAAATTACATATATACATACATAAATTTGAGCTTGAGGAGGTGGTTCAAAATCCCACATGTGATGCCAGCGTAGTGCATCTGCTACCTGCATTAGATCAAGGTGTGGAAAGTGGTATTCCCACCACAAATTTGCTGCATGAGTCATCTTAACATAGCTGAAGATGTCAGATATGTTTGGTGCCTTTGGGAAGCACCCATCATGAAAAGGAATCTCCCTTTGCACAACAATGGAGTGGCCAAGTTCAGAATTTATATTGGCCCACCAAAAGCTATGAGATCCACGTGACCTTTCACTCCCTTTAGGAGTCATAGCCTTCAAAAACATGGTATAATATTTTGATAAATCAGAAAATAAAACATTCTTT
Organism: Pinus albicaulis; assembly: GCA_034641835.2. Taxonomy (NCBI): domain Eukaryota; kingdom Viridiplantae; phylum Streptophyta; class Pinopsida; order Pinales; family Pinaceae; genus Pinus; species Pinus albicaulis. The sequence goes on from CM076577.1 coordinate 1,390,163,663, forward strand.
GCATGATCAGATCCTTTACCATCATAGTTCCTCATACACATGGAGTTGTGCATGGGCATTCCCCTTCTCTCAAAAGAAGGAAGAATTGGCTGAAATGACTCTTTCATAGAGTCCATTGCCTGCCCCAACTCCACATAGCTCATTCACTCTTGAAAGTGTTGATGTAGTTCCTCTCTCAAGATTTCCCAATCAAAGCTCCTCATGATCAGGGTGTAGATCTTCATGGAATGCATATGGCTGAGAAAGAATTCTTTGTGTGCCCCTTGTAGTATCTTCTGCTTGAGTTTGGAAGCTCTAGCCAAGAAGACCCTACCATAATGATAGATGACTCCCCCTTGGACTAAGTAGCCCTCTTCTTGCTGCATGTCATGTAGTATCATACATGTGTGGAGATCTTTGGAATACTCTACAAGCAGTTGAGATTTCCAGTACAGATCCACATTGTTCAACAATGACAGCATTGATGATACATCCATGGGAGTGCCTGTCATGTTGCTGATCTCTTCTTTGACATATCTCATGCCAAATATGTGTGCTGGAAGGTTGATCCCCCCATTATTCACCTCCCACAGTGCAGATCTAGAAATGAGAGGGGGTGATAGTGATGAAGGGAGAAGATCCCCCTCACTCTTGAGTTGTCCCAAGCCCCCCAGTGCTGTAGCTTGGTCTCCCATTGCCCCAATCCCTCCTGGATCTAAATTTTGAACAACAGTTTGTGAGGCCTCCCCCATAAGATATGTATGTGGTGGCCTCCCACATGGTTTGCCACTAGATAGGAATGTCCCATGAAGAATTCTCATGAACATAAGAGAAGGGACTGTGAGATCCTTGCTTTCACTGCGCAAATCCATCTCTATTGTTTGTGTGGAAGTGCTAGGTGAAGGATAAGTATGCATTCCTTGGATCATTTGAGGTTTACCACTCTTCATGTCCACCCATTCCATTTTCAAATCCTTCCAATCAGTGGTGACTTTCCCCAAGGTAATCAACCATTGGACACCCAAAATGATATTGGTGTTAGGTATATCAACTACAAAAAATTGATCCACCAAAGTGTAGGTCCCCATAGTGACTGAAAGTGATGGGAAATAGTGCATGCATTTCATTGTCTTATCTCTTGGGACCAAAACAAAGAATCCCTCAAAAGTATCAGTGGGCATTTCCCTCCTCTGCACAATATGAGAATCAATAAAGTTGTGGATTTCCCCACTGTTAATCAGTACAAAAACCCTCTGATTCATGATTGAACCTTGTACTCTTAATGTTAAGTACTTAGGTACTCCTCTCAAATATGCAAGAGTTACTCCTATTGGAGCAAAGGCTCCATTCCCATCTCCAGATGGTGTTGGATGTCCCTCAACATTGTCAGTGTTGTGACCTCTTCTTGGTTCATCATCTTTTTCTTCCTCCTCAAAATATGAGAAGACTTATATGTCATGTGCTTTCCCAGCATCACATCTATGTCCAGGTGCCCATGACTCTTGGCAAGTGAAACATAGTTTCTTCTTTCTCAGCTCCATGCTAACTTCAATATCAAGAGGCTCCTTGAATGAGCTCTCCTTGGAAGGAGCAACCTTCTCTTCCTTCCCTTTATAAAGGTAAGGGAAAGGAAAATTTTAGGGGCTAATATTCGCAGATGGGATAATATTCCATGATTTTTACAAAAAAAATATTCATCAATTTCCATTTTTCTAAAAATGAATTCCCCAAACTTTTATAGTATAAAATTATTTTACCTTAAAAATTGCCAATATTATATGTTGTCCAATATAAAATAACTAGAAATCTAAATATTTTTATAAAATTATCATCAAACATTTTAAAATTTGGATATTGGGGACTAGTAAAATTCGCCAAGGTTGCTAAACTTTAAGATGAACTTCCATCCTTAAAATTTCCCCTGGGTAAAGGGCCTTGTTCTGAAAAGTTTCCTTTGCTTTTGGCAAGGCACCTTGGAGGTCTCTAGCCCTTTCAATGACATCTTGAAAAGTGATGGGCTTGGTATATTTAACCAACCCATGCAAAGGTTCATATAAGCCATCGATGAACATGTGCACCCTTCTTGTTGTAGACAGATCAGGAACCATAACAGGTAATCTCAAAAACTCAGAGATATAAATTTTTGCATTTCCTGATTGCTTTAACTTTACAAGGCTCATGAAAGGTGCTTCTGGATCCTTTTTGTCAAAACTCTCCACCAGTCTTCTAGTGAATTCAGAGTAGGCAGTCACATTGGCATGGCCCAATGTAGACAACCCATAGAACCACCAATTGTGTGCTTCACCTTCAAAGTGTAGCGCTACAATCTTGATGGTTTCAATCTCAGGGACTTTGTTCAACTGAAAGTAGATGTCCAGCTTTTCTACCCATGCCTTAGAAGAACTGGTGGATGAACCATCAAACTTGGGCAAAAATAATCTGCCCATGGAGTGATGTCTATCATGATTCTGAAAGAATCCATCATCTCTATACTGATGCCTCGCTCTTCTTTTGTCCTTGAGGTGACAAAACTCTTGAAAACTCAAATGGTCCTTGAATCTCTGATTTTGAGATTCATATTCCTCAAAGTAGTCTTCAAGGGATGCTTGCTATTGTGGCCCTCCATTCTCCATAGCCATGAAGGTAGGCATAGTGGAGCATTGTGGAGCTTGTGGAGCTTGTGGAGGTTGTCGCTGATTCACCAGTTGACCATTCTAGTTGTGAGACATGCTAGATCTTTCCTCAAGATGAGATCTCCCAAGAGATTCCTTCATCCCGTCCATTCTCATATATTTTATATCTCTAGTAAGATATTTCATGGCTACCAAAATATTTCTTGCAAACTCTTCTCCTTCTTTATCACTTCCAGTTTCAGTGGCTTTACCCTTGTCTTGATCCTTAGTGGTGTAATCAAATTTCTTGTGGCTTGTATTATGATACCTCTTATCTCTCTCAGTAAGAGTTTAATATTCTTTTGACTTCATCTTGGCTTTGGTTCTTCAATGAAAGCATAGGTTGTGCCAAGAAAGGAGCCATGATACCATTGTAATATCCCCAAATGGGAATGCACAACAATGCTTACTGAAATAACACACTTCTGGGAAATATCTGCATAGAAATGAGTTTGCAGCTCCTGGATCCCTTACATCAGTAGATCTCGGGTCTAGATCCAAAAGGAGAGAAAAAAAAATCAAACTAGGTGTGCTAAACAGATCTCCCACCACCTAGTCTAGCTTAAAAACCCCCAAAGATATGGGTTGCAACTATGTACAACAACTGCTTTAGAAATAATGTAGTTTTGGAAAGCATGAGCAGGAGGCCATCAAATAAGATCAAATTTTTAATATACAGCATCAAATCAGATTTATATTGATGCCCTTACATTATACATCAGAATATAGAAGACAAGAGAGAAGGAAATCTTCAGAAAACATGGATGCAACACATGTATTTACAAAAAAATGGCTTAAAAACATTATTTAATGGAGCTGTAGTATCTGAATGTTACATTTCAGATCTAGAGAAGATCTGTGTACAAAATATCAAATCCATTTCAGATATGTACACTAGAAAGGCTCTATTATAAGATCCCCTTGGGGTTTTGACCAAATCATGCAATACAAAGAGTAGATCTGAGTTTAAAGTAGAAGATCTGCAATATTTTTCAGAAATTTCTAAAGATACTTTTACATTAGAAAAAAATTAGATCTATACAGGACATGGATCGTCAAGCTAATCCATGGATCACCAAAGTGAAAGGCAAAGCCCAACACTAGAGATCTCTCATCAAAAAGGCAGTCAAAACACCTTGCAAAACCTCCACTGAAAATAATACAGTCTTGGAAGGGAATATGCATTGTAGCTTGAAGCACTATGTTGGTCCCCCGTGTTTTGACAGTTTGGAAAATCAAAAGACAAGGCAACATCAGAACCAATCTTTAGAGTTCAAGGATCTAGTCATCCTGTTCTCAGAGAGGGATCTCTCAAATATTTGTTTGCAAAGGTTTATCTTGTTTGCTTTGATTATGGATTTTAGACTAGTTATTAAGTGCAGATGTTTCTTTGGTTGGGTTGAGTTGATACAGCAGAATATGAAAGGTCTAGGAAAGATAGACAGAAAGATGAAATATCTGGTTCATTGGGCAATGGAGTCAAAATAAGGTCATGACAAACTCATCAATGGATATGGGATATCAAAGGGAAAACCTAACTTGGCCACAGGATCCTTTGTTTTGGAATGAGATGAACATTAATGATTTGGAAAGAGAATTTTAATTCTCAACAAAGGGAACTTGAAGAGATAACTTAACAATAAAGAGATATTTGATAGACAGGGATAAGCATAAATTCTACAAACATTCTTTAAGCAAATGATGACTTCAAGACAACTTTTAAAATGAAATCTAAGATTTGGGGAACTCCCTATTTTCTCAAATATTTTATTTTAAAGGAATTAGAAAACATAAAAGATTCACTGGTAGCTACATTCATAGAAGAGGGAACACCTAAATAACATCTATGCTTACAACTATAAAGACCTTCAAAACAAATGTTCAAGCAGGGGCAAAGGGTAAGATCAAAACCGACCTCTTTGATTAACTTAAGACAATGATACTTCAAAGGGAGACTTCAATAATAGCTTTCAAGTGATGGAAGACAAGCAGGGAGAACCATAAATCATGCTGAAACCAACTATTTGAGCTATCAAGGAAATAAACGAGCATGAAGACTAAAGAGAATGTTTAAAGCCTCTAAAATACTCCAGCAGAAGAAAACATAAAACAATGAAGGGTGAACAGGTCTAAGGTGCTTCCAGGAGTCATTTCTTAGCCTAAAACTTTCAGCCTACTGTAGTAAGAGATTATGAAACATAATGAAAACAGGAGAAAACATTAAACAATTAGAATACTTCACCAGCAACCAAGCTCATGAATCCAATGATAGAGCCTTCTCAGGAACGGGCATGCAACAGCATCATCAAGACATCCAAGACTTCAATTTGTTTTCAACTTCAACAGACTTGTATATTTATTTCAGAGAGTTTTAATGTTACAACTTGTGATCAAACAGCAACCAACAACCATCCCTCATCTCCTGCTGTAGTATATATAGAAGGAGGAGGAGGTGAGATGTGATAAAAGATCTCAATTACAATTAATACAAAATCAAATGGCTCATTTGCCTTTTGAGGGGTTCAATGAGGAGATTTACATTCATATCCTCCATATTAAATGATTTTCATAATGATTTCAAGCTTGGTAGGAGTTTTGTTGACCTTTTAGGCACTGTGTGGCATCGAAGTAACTCTGTAGATATTCTTTGCATTGAAGTTCCTGGCAGAAATAACTTCTTTAGCTGTATCGAGGCGAAATATCTGATCCTGATCAATAAATTCAGCTCCTGATTGAATACTTTGAGGCACAGGTGGCATCATGGTAGCTGGAGGGATCAATTTTCCTCAATTTGTGGCGGTGGAGGGTTTTCCTGATAAAACACTTTAGGTTTTCCTTTAAACTGTGTTTTAGATTGGGGGATTTAGGCTTTTGATAACAGTCTTAGCCGTAATCCCCATAGAAATTGTCTTCAGTCATCATTCTGTTGTGCTTTGTCTTATACAACTGATACTCTTTCTCTGTGCTTTATTGATGTTTTTCAGGTTCAACAGGGGCATACGGCACCAAAGGCTCATGAAACCTTGCTGAAAAACATGTATCTATACCCTGTGGATGATTTATCTGATGTACTCGAAAAACCGGAGGATCATCACCCTCAGCCTACGAAATTTCTTCATTTAAATGAAAAATATTAAACCCTGCAAAAACAAACAAATGTTACGAAATCCTACATTTATAGGTTTTGACTGCTTTTGAAGGTGCGGAGGAAGCGAGGCCGTTGGATGGCATCATCCAACGGTCGGGGTTAATCGAAGAATGTAGAAGAGAGATTAAATCTGAGCCGTTGATCGCACGTGATCGATGGCTGTGGGCAGAGGTTTGAAAGTCAAACGGAGGAATTGAATGATGGATTGTGGGTCGTCGATCTACAGATCAGATCGACGGCGGAGATGCGATTTTCGTTGCATGGAAACTGGTTTATCGCGCGGGCATATTTGGTGATTGATGGCCGTTGGATGGAAGGCTGCAGATCTGACAGCTATCATCAATTTCGCGGGGCATTCCTGGTCTGAATGTTAATGCACGGGGGACGACGGTTTTGAAAAAGGTACAAAGGACACATGGCGGCAGGTGTATGGAATCGCTGGCCATCGAGGGAAAATAGCCTGTCGCCCGAAGGCGGTGCGAAATATACCGCGCGGGTTTGGAAAAATAGCGCATGGATGGAGGGGTCCACAGGAATGGTGGGCTTCGCACCGCCTGATCAATGGAGCATATCAACGGTGGACATGCAATGGCGGAAAAACCTTTATAAACATCGAAAAATGGAATTTTTCAACTTTACAAAGGAAAAGGCGTAATTTATATGAATGGTGGGGGTATCGTACGGTGGGCCCAGTGGGTTTGATCGCATCGCAAATATTCGCGATGGAGAAATAGAACATTTCTCATAAAACATGCGATTTGCGATTTGCGATGGATCGCAGCACATATTTCTGCGATAAGTGCTTTAAAATAAAACCATGGTTTTTGTGATTTTGCGATGGATCGCATCGTATATTTTTTCGATGCGTGCTGTTAATAAAACCACACTTTGTGATCTGCGATGCGATAAGCACCAAAAGGGTTAGCGCTTGGCTCCAGGGTGTGGGCATATGGGCAAAAAGGGGGAAAAAGGCTTAGCCCGAGGGGCTTAAGTGTCATACATAGAAATGTGTACTTTTCATGATTTTTCAATGGTTTTTTGAAGGAAATTGAGGGTTCTGATAAGGCTAAGAAGGGGTCTTAGACCTTATGAAAAGGGTTTTGATGAAGAGGAAAGGGAAAAGTGGTATTTTTATGGGGAATGAAAGGGTTGAAAAAGAGGTTAGTTTTGGAAAAAGGGGGAAAAGGAAAATGGGCCTTGCAGTGGTATTTGGCCTTGGATCGGTAGGATTCCAGGGTCTTTGGGATGTAAACAACAGTGAAGATTTGTACAGAGGCAGGAGGCCTTCAAGAGTCTTCAAGAGCCAAAAAAATTTAGCGATAAAATTTTCTCCTTGGAGGCTCCAAAAAATTTTAGCCACCTTTTGTTATAACAAAATATTATAGGTGGCTAACAGTGGCTCCACTCGGGGATGGTGCCTTCTTGAAGGCATCAAGAATTCAGACTTGATTTCTCTGGGATGCTGACATGTGCCTGATCCATTGGGCTACCCTTCCTTTGCTGGGATGATTTTTCCTTGAAAATATATTAGTAGCCATGGAAAACAATGGATTTTTCATCAATCAAGCTTTCTACCTACCCAATCCTACTGATCTAACATTTTTTCCTCATTCAGAGTGTACTTGGATTGGCATACTCTTTTCAAAACATTTTATTCTTTTGAAAGCATAAAAACTAATCTAATTCTACTCCTTATTTCTCCCTGAACTCAGATTAAACAGTTGAGCTCAGATATTCTCTGCCTTATCTACTGTCTGTTGGGATTAAACTGTCCAATAGACTTTCATTATGTAGATTCTACAATAGAAATTTAAAAACAGTCAAGTCAAGATTAAGCTGTTTGACTCGCTGTGATCTATGGCATAAAAACAAGCTGCACATAGATTATTATTTGCAGAAAATTAAAATCAAATGGAAGGCTTAAGATCTGAAAGTTCTTCATCATGGCCTTCTCTTCTCTTTACAGCTCTGTTTTTGCTTTGTTTGAGCTATCTTTGCTTTTCTTCTGGTTCAGGTTTTGAGCAAATCAGAACCAGATTTACATTTTCTTTGTGACTCAGAAAATAAAACAAATTTGAGTCACTCTTCTTTGGAAACTTTGGTTAAGATTTTTCGTTTGTTTGAACCTTCATTTCTATCCTAATCTATCTACTGATAAGCCGAGATTGAACAGTTTGGAAAATCAAATTCACTATCCTATTAACAGAAAAAATTAAAGCTAATTTAGTCAAGATTAAATTGTTTGAATAATTAGAAGTGTTTTTTTCAGGAGTGGCATTTGGGCTTGCACAATTTCAGATTTATCTCTTTTTTGGTATGGGGCTATACTTTTCTTGTTTTGACAATCTGCCCTCTTTTCTTTTTTTCTATTGTTTTTAGATTTTTATTTTTCTTACAAGACAAAAATGAATAACTAACACAATGCTCAAAGCTGAGCTTTATTGCTTTCCTATCTAACCTAATATAACTTGGAACATTTACATGTTTTAGCTGATGAACTCTCTTTTCCAATACAACCAATCCAGCAAATGATTCCATGATTGGTCCTTCTTCATCTCCTTGGGCAGGTTGGACAAATAGGGCCACTCCCATTCTTTTTGTTTTTTAGTAGCAGTGCTAAATAATGTTCTTGCTTTTGGTAATATACTACTCCTAACAACCTTTATCCCTTCTTCAAATATTTTCAAGAAATGGGCATAGGGATCTTGAAATAATACCTAGTTGTGAGTATTTGGAAGATATGTTTCAACCAGGATCATGTCTTCTTTCTCCACTGGATTAAGGCAAAGAGTCTTATGAGGGAGAAAAACTTCCTCATCTTCATTATTATCTGAACTAGAGGATTCATCATATATTGCAGTGTTGTCCTCTTGTAGTCCTGGTATGCTCTGATTCAGTGGATTGTGCTCTATGAAGAGATCATCATGTTTTTGAGTAGGGGTATCTTTTATTACCTCAACCCTTTCAGGAGGAGGCTCCTTATATTCATCCTGTTCAAGAAATTCCTCTTTCTTCTCAACCCCAACATTGCAACTAATAGACAGTCGATTTCCAATTGTGAAATCTATTTCTGACGAATTGGACTGGCTGATTGCTGCTCTCAAGCTGATCATAATGAAATTCATGACACCAATCAACTGTTGGCTGCCCTGCATGATTAGTTTCTGTTTGGAGCTCATCATCATCATCAATTTGATCAGAAGTTGAAAATTCATTAGTATAAAAAATTTCACCAATCAAGCATATTGGGTTATCAGTTTGTTCCTTTAGCTGACCTACAAGTTTATTTTCTGTCTCAAGACAACAAGGTTTAGTAGGTAAATGAGCGGAAGTATTTTGTTCTAATAAAGAATTGAGGGTTGTTTGTTTATTTAATATCTGATCAATTTCTTCCTCTGCGAAAAGAGAAGGAATGTTCTCTTTGCTTTGGACAGAAGAACAACAGTCCTCTCTCTCTTGTGTTAACTAGTTTTGAGGCTGGATGTCTTCTTGAGCCTCTTCTAGGAAATGATTATTTGTGTTTGCAAGAGAATTTTGAGGATTTTCTTCCTTTTCCTGATATATCTCAATTTCAAACAACTCCTCATGATTTTCGTGGTAGTCACTTTGACTATAAGGTTCATGAGTTGTTTCAAGCATATTATCAAGATTCCATTGTTTTTTAATAATCTGAAAAGAGTCATAACATAAAGGTAGATATTCTAGTTGTGTTGTCTCTTCTCCTATTTCAGATTTTGTTGGTTCAAAATGGCTTATGTTTTCCTCAAGGCAGTGCTTACTATAAGTTTTTTCAATTTGGTTATGAATTTCTCTTAATAACATTATACAAGATATAGGTAGGCAATCAGGGGTTTCCTGACAACCTTCTTCATTGCTTTCTTTATAATCTTGTTCAATGCACATATCTTGTAAGGTTTGGGTTTGTTCTTGATTTGACAGGAGCATGGGCTGCTCTAGATCATCAATATTCAATTTAGCCTCATACCTTTCAAATCTTTTCCCAAGCATGTAAATCATTTTCTCCATCATGACCAACAATTTTTTCTTTATTGTTTTCTCTATAGTCTTGCTCACCTTCTTCTATAAAGTCTTGATCATCATCTATATATTACTCATTGTCTAGGTCTTATAATGGTTGATTTTGTGTTTGAGGTCATTGTATCTTTCTAACCAGTTCAAAGTCCTTCACCAGTGGAGTCATTAGGTCTTTTGGGATTGTGGAGTCGCCAGGTGGAAGATTTTGAAATTTTTTGTCCACCAACAGCAAGATTGGGTTTGCTCAATGCATTCCCAAGGGATTCTACAAGGACTGGAAGGGTAATAGGGCTATTAGAGGCCAGTGGAGTCACCAGGTGGAAATTTTTTTAGCTTTTGTAAAGGTAAAGTGTTTTTATGGTTCCACCACCATGTTTACTATGAAGCCAAACTGAAATATTTTTGGGTTTTTCTGAGTTTCTATGGTTGTTTGAAAGACTAATGAGTCTATAAGAGCTTGCTAGGAAACTATGAACTCAGTAGTCCCACCGTGATCGCCATTATGTTGGTGGCGATGAGGTGGCTAATAATCACTGGATATTCTTGAAGATAAGGGATTTCTAAAGTCCTAAGGGGTATTAGGATTGTTACTGACTCAGAGGTCCCACCGTGATCGCCATTATGTTGGTCCCCCGTGTTTTGACAGTTTGGAAAATCAAAAGACAAGGCAACATCAGAACCAATCTTTAGAGTTCCAGGATCTAGTCCTCCTGTTCTCAGAGAGGGATCTCTCAAATATTTGTTTGCAAAGGTTTATCTTGTTTTCTTTGATTATGGATTTTAGACTAGTTATTAAGTGCAGATATTTGTTTGGTTCGGTTGAGTTGATACAAAAGAATATGAAAGGTCTAGGAAAGATAGACAGAAAGAGGAAATATCTGGTTCATTGGGCAATGGAGTCAAAATAAGGTCATGACAAACTCATCAATGGATATGGGATATCAAAGGGAAAATCTAACTTGGCCACAGGATCCTTTGTTTTGGAATGAGATGAACATTAATGATTTGGAAAGAGAAGTTTAATTATCAACAAAGGGAACTTGAAGAGATAACTTAACAATAAAGAGATATTTGATAGACAGGGCTAACCATAAATTCTACAAACATTCTTTAAGAAAATGATGACTTCAAGACAACTTTTAAAATTAAATCTAAGATTCGGGGAACTCCCTATTTCCTCAAAGATTTTATTTTAAAGGACTTAGAAAACATAAAAGATTCACTGATAGCTACATTCATAGAAGAGGGAACACCTAAATAACATCTATGCTTACAACTATAAAAACCTTCAAAACAAATGTTCAAGCAGGGGCAAAGGGTAAGATCAAAACCGACCTCTTTGATTAACTTAAGACAATGATACTTCAAAGGGAGACTTCAATAACAGCTTTCAAGTGATGGCAGACAAGCAGGGAGAACCATAAATCATGCTGAAACCAACTATTTGAGCTATCAAGGAAATAAATGAGCATGAAGACTAAAGAGAAGGTTTAAAGCCTCTAAAATACTTCAGCAGAAGAAAACATAAAACAGTGAAGGGTGAACAGGTCTAAGGTGTTTCCAGGAGTCATTTCTTAGCCTAAAATTTTCAGCCTACTGTAGTAAGAGATTATGAAACATAATGAAAACAGGAGAAAACATTAAAAAATTAGAATACTTCACCAACAACCAAGCTCATGAATCCAATGATAGAGCCTTCTCAGGAACGGGCATGCAACAACATCATCAAGACATCCAAGACTTCAATTTGTTTTCAACTTCAACAGACTTGTATATTTATTTCAGAGAGTTTCAATGTTACAAATTGTGATCAAACAACAACCAAAAACCAACCCTCATCTCCTGCTGTAGTATATATAGAAGGAGGAGGAGGTGAGATCTGATAAAATATCTCAATTACAATTAATATAGAATTAAATGGCTCATTGGCTTTTTGAGGGGTTCAATGAGGAGATTTACATTCATATCCTCCGTATTAAATGATTTTCATAATGATTTCAAGCTTGGTAGGAGTTTTGTTGACCTTTGAGGCACTGTGTGGCGTCGAAGTAACTCTACAGATATTCTTTACATTGAAGTTCCTGGCAGAAATAACTTCTTTAGCTATATCGAGGCGAAATATCTGATCCTGATCAATAAATTCAGCTTCTGATTGAATACTTTGAGGCACAAGTTGCGCCATGGTAGCTGGAGGGATCAATTTGCCTCAATTTGTGGCGGTGGAGGGTTTTCCTGATAAAACACTTTAGGTTTTCCTTTAAACTGTGTTTTAGATTGGGGGATTTAGGCTTTTGATAATCAGTCATCATTCTACTGCGCTTTGTCTTCTACAACTGATACTCTTTCTTTGTGCTTTATTGATGTTTTTCAGGTTCAACAGGGGCATACGGCATCAAAGGCTCATGAAACCTTGCTGAAAAACGTGTATCTATACCCTGTGGATGATTTCTCTAATATACTCGAAAAACCGGAGGATCGTCACCCTCGGCCTACGAAATTTATTCATTTGAACGGAAAATATTAAACCCTGCAAAAATAAACAAATGTTAAAAAATCCTGCATTTATAGGTTTTGACTGCTTTGGAAGGCGCGGAGGAAGCGAGGCCGTTGGATAGCATCATCCAATGGTCGGGGTTAATCGAAGAAGGCAGAAGAGAGATTAAATCTGAGCCGTTGATCACACGTGATTGACGGCCGGGGGCCGAGGTTTGAAAGTCAAACGGAGGAATCGAATGATGGATTGCGGGCCGTCGATCTGCAGATAAGATCGGCAACAGAGATGCGATTGCCGTTGCATGGAAACTGGTTTATCACGCGGGCATATTTGGCGATTGATGGTCGTTGGATGGAAGGCTGTAGATTTGACGGCTGTCATCAATTTCGCGGGGCATCCCTGGTCTGAACGTTAATGCGCAGGGGACGGCGGTTTTGAAAAAGGTACAGAGGACACACGGCGGCAAGTGTATGGAATCGCTGGCCATCGGGGGAAAACAACCTGTCGCCTGAAGGCAGTGCGAAATGTACCGCACGGGTTTGGAAAAATAGCGCATGGATGGAGGGGTCCATAGGAATGGCGCGCTCTACACAGCTCGATCAGTGGAGCATATCAACGGTGGAGATGCAATGGCGGCAAAACCTTTATAAACATCGAAAAATGGAAATTTTCAACTTTACAAAGGAAAAAGGCGTAATTTATATGAATGGTGGGGGTATCGTACGGTGGGCCCAGCGGGTTTGATCGCATCGCAAATGTTTGCGATGGAGAAATAGAACATTTCTCATAAAATATGCGATTTGCAATTTGCGATGGATCGCAGCGCATATTTCTGTGATAAGTGCTTTAAAATAAAACCACAGTTTTTGCGATTTTGCGATGGATCGCATCGCAGATTTTTGCGATGTGTGCTGTTAATAAAACCACACTTTGTGATTTGTGATGTGATAAGCGCCAAAAGGGTTAGTGCTTGGCTCCAGGGTGCGGGCATATGGGCGAAAAAAGGGGAAAAGGCTTATCCCGAGGGGCTTAAGTCTCATACATAGAAATGTGTACTTTTCATGATTTTTCAATGGTTTTTTGAAGGAAATTGAGGGTTTCGATAAGGCTAAGAAGGGGTCTTAGACCTTATGAAAAGGGTTTTGATGAAGAGGAAAGGGAAAAGTGGGATTTTTATGGGGAATGAAAGGGTTGAAAAAGAGGTTAGTTTTGGAAAAAGGGGGAAAAGAAAAATGGGCCTTGCAGCAGTATTGGGCCTTGGATCAGCAGGATTCTAGGGTCTTTGGGATGTAAACAACAGTGCAGATTTGTACAGAGGCAAGAGGCCTTCAAGAGTCTTCAAGAGCCAACAAATTTTAGCGATAAAATTTGTTCCTTGGAGGCTCCAAAAAATTTTAGCCACCTTTTGCTATAACAAAATATTATAGGTGGCTAACACACTGAGTTGGCTTCATGCCAAGATACAAATCTAGAGCTCAACAGCTAATGTACTCTTCTAGGAGGATAAAATACTCACTCACTGAGAAGAGGCACTAATATAATCTAGATCTGGGTAGATCTAGTCTCCACTTGCTGAAACTTACAAAAGCAACCAAACCCTCACTGGATCTGCGTTGCAGTTGGAAGTAGAGCTCAGCCAAATGCCTAATAGTGGATGAAATCAGCAAGACTCCTCCAATAAATCCTCAATGGAAGAGGTGGGATCCCTGCATAGGAATTCCCAATTGCTAAGCAACACTATTCTCAGCTAAAAAACAGAGAATGGTATTTGTCTAAATAGACAACATACTAAAAAATATGCACAATCAACAACCTTCTCTTGCTGCCTCCCCCTTCCTTTTATAAGATGAAAGCCTTGGCAAACCCTAAACCACCTTGATGAGTTAGCTCCTTTCACATGAGGGGCCTCCATCTAGAACTGCGCTGTCCCTTCATGAGGTAAATTGTATCTAGACAATGTTGTAGATTTGGTCAAGGTTGACCCAGTCTCATAGCTCAAACCCCTTTCACACCTGCAAGTGATTTGTCTACATGGCCCATATTTATCCTTTTCCATATGGGCATTGATTTATTCATTCTTTTCAGGAGTTTTACATGCCCTCATTTATTCATTTATTCATGCAATAGAAAATGACTCAAAAATGTATATTCCTCTTAGCTCAGGCTAAGTAGGAATATTACAAAGCCCATGAAGTCCTAGAGAGATGAAGAGGTCTTAGTCATAACTTTAATAGCTTCCCCTAGATCAATTAGGGTATTGGTTATAGGATGATTTTCAATATGGATAGTTACTATGGGGTTCCCTAGGTTATTATACTTGATCAACAAAGGCTAATCAATCATAAGATCGGGAAATTTTCCCAAGACATGGATAGTAGTAGGGTCGTTAAGTTTCCTTCCATGTATTTTAACGCATATATCACTAACTGTTTAGCATAGATAGGCACTTCATTAAGAGCTTGTAACAGCGGAGTCCATACATATAAATTTTGCACCTCCTTAAGGAATTTAGATTCAAGTTGTAAGACCAACCTAGTTTTAGTTAATCGTTGAGGGTATGGGGGATTCTGAATGCTAACAACTAAGTCAACTACCACATATGTACTAGCCTTACTAGAATTGGATGTTGTAGTAACAACAGAGTTTCCCGAGATGGTTGTTACAGGTGTAACAACGGGTGTTAAATGTAATGTTCCTTTTTTAGGAATGTCAGCAATTATAAATCTATTCCAGAGATTGAATGAAGGGGAATTTACTGGATATGTCACCTTCTCAAGGAAATGTGAGATCCAGAGGCTATCTGGCCCTTTTCAGACTCTGTTTATAGAGCTTCTTGAAGAATCCCACTCAAAAGTGAGCTACAACAATATGCAAACATAAACATGAGAATACCATGAAGAGACAATGTTATTCAATGAGCTGTGAGACAAGAAGATGTGTGAATAGCAAATAATAATGTTATAGCAGTATAAAGAGTACAATGTCTTGAGGAAACAACCTCTGAAGAAAGGCAATGCAAGCCTCAACAATACATGTACATGAATATGAAAGAAAACTGCCATTTCTGCATAAACCCAGGCTATGAGGACGTATTCTATGATAGAATACTACTAAAAAATTATGTCAATACATTAATATGAAAATATATTGCTCAAATAAAATAGGGGAGCAAAGCTCTAACCCTTAGAAACAATAATACATCAATCCTCTAAAGGATTGGCTAAAATATACAAAAGGGAAAAAATACCAAAGTTGCTGGGCAACTGCTGCAACTCAAATCTAGAACTCAATGAAGAAGGCTGAAGAAGATGATAAATCTGAATTAAACCCTCTCCAATGGATCTCCAAAGTGGAAGGTTGATCCTTACACTTGTGATCTCACCCTCCAATCAATCTGCAAAACCCCGCAGCAAATGCACTATGAAAATAACGCAGTTACTGGAGAAAACTGCGCAGTAGGGGAAATAATATGAGTTGGCATAATGCCAAGATATGAAAATAAGCTCCAAGGCTTTCAAAATGATCCTCCAAAGGAAATAAATACTCTCCCTCTGAAAAACAAGCAATGGAAGAGGTGTTGTGGAGTCTCCACTGCAACACCCTACAACACAGTATTATGTTGTTGCATCAATAACGTTGTCTTGGAGGAGGATGCTTTGGCCTTCAGCCAAGATATGTGTAAAATGAAGAACCAATCTTCGAGAGGCCTCTCAAGAAGGTGAGGAAATCCTAAACAGGAGTTTCCCAGCAATTCTTGCTAAACAACAAAGAATGATCAATGTCTAAATAGACATGAAATCATAAACATATGCATGAATGGAAATGGCTCTCCTCCTCTCCATATATAGCAAGTGAAGGCTCTCCATGGGCCCTAATTCGAATTAGGGTTTCCCTTCCTCTAGAATCTTCCCTCCTACATTGTCTCATGTAGTGCTTTCCACCTCATACCCTGCGCTGGTTGGCTTGGTCAAACCTCTTTGCAAATGTCTCTTTTCACACATGGGAGTGTGAAATCTAGTTCCATGGCTGATCCCTTTTCATAATAGAGGGATTTTATTTACTTTTTTATTTTCATTGGGCCTCCTTACCCAATTATTTATCTCTGAAATGAATTAAGACAAAAATTAATGTTCCAATTTATTGAAGAAAAATTTGGAACATTACAGTCCTCCCCTCCAAAATGTTGCTCGTCCTCAAGCAACTGCAAGGATAGAATTGGAAATTCTCCACTCAAGGCATGGAGTCTGAAATATGTTGAGGAACATCTCCCTCATGTGGATCCTCCATCCCCAAGCAATCATCCAAACAAAATGAGCCACCTCCCAACAAGGCAACTCCTGAAAATCTCCTTCCACCTGAAGCTCCAAAAATGAAGGTGGGATAAAAATATGAACATGGCAAGCATTGTAGCCTACCCCAAGTTGTCCTCCTCTACACTTATGTTAAGTGTATAGTATGTGCTGATCTTGGGCTGCAAAATTTTTTCCCTCAAATGGAAAAATGAAGAAAAATCCTCCAAAGATTTCTCCTCCAACAATGAAGAACAGGTTGGCCCAAAACATATTATCCATGATGAATAGGACATGGTCATAATAGAATATCAAAATGAGAAGTTTGTTGTAGGTTTTACATTATGCTACAAATTGCAAACAACATCTCAAGAGGACACAACACAGTTTCATCCACTGCAACTTTAGGAAATTACATGGCAAGCACTGTACAAGATCCATCACATCTACTAATGGATAGTAAATGGCTGAATGTAACAACAATACATGATAAAGAAATTGCCCATGGCTGTAAAATGGATGAACACCAATCTTATGGCCCACCTCAAAAGAAAACAAACATGTGGCTGGGGTGGTCATACCTCCTCTCATGCTCCCATTAGAACATGTATTGTAGAAATTGTGAGAATTTTTCCCACTCAAAGACACATCCAACTCATGTGCCTCTCTCATAATCATGCTTTTCATACAAATCTGATCTACATCAGAAAATGAAGTCATGATCAACAATAAAATGAAGAGAATTTTTAAGGTTTCATATGGTGCAAGAAGGTACCAACAGCTTCCCAAACAAGTACAACGCAGTTTTACAAGCTGCTGCTTGAGGAAAATACAAGGCAAAATGTTTCTTTCTACATGGTTAATCATGCATGTCTTCATATGATACATTTTATAGTGCAGAAACTGAACATACATGTGATGATAAAACATTTTCCCAAGGCCACAAAAGATATGGCTGCCTCCATCATGTAGATTGGCCCAATATAACTCATGGAGCAATGTGACAATCTTGCCCTCTTGTGAAGAAATGCACTGCATAATAATGGTAAGAGTGTGCAAATAAATGAACGTATAAAAAAAATTCTCACCATATGTTGGAAGAAATATGGTACATGGGTCCATGAATGAGTCCTCCATAGTCTGTTGGCATGCTATGAAGAAGAATAAACCATGCGCTGCAAGAAGATAATCCTCCTCATGCTTGGAAACCCAAGTTAAGAAGAATATGCCATAGTGATATTTTGTGTAACCAGCTCCAAAAAGAAAATAAAAGAGATATAAACACCTTAGAAATGAGCCACTTCGAGGGGGAAACCTCCAATACACTACATAAATGAACAATTCTTGGATGATACAAATGAACAAAACCTCCTTCTATATATAGGAGTCAATGGGGCCACAATATAATCCTAGTGGGGCCACAATGTAATCCTAGCCGACCTAACAATAATAATGTAAGGGCACAATAATAACAATATGGGGGTTACGGGGGTACAATAATAACAATAAGGGGGGCTACACTAACATAATAAGGGGCTACACTATTAATATAGGGACTTAACATGCCCCTCTCCTTCAAACAAGTGTTGTCCTCAACGCTTGATTATTTCTTGATACTTCTGTATAAAATTCTCATCCTCCCATGTGAAATCTTCTACAGGAAAGTTCTTCCACTTGCTGAGATACTCTGAAATTGATCGTACTTGTTGAGTTCTTGTTTCTATGACTGCTTCATAACTTCTTTCGATGTCATGTTGATCTTCCTGTTGTTTCATTAGATTTTGCACCAAAGTTGGGTTATCCTTTGAGAGTTGGAGAACTTGTTGTTGATGCTCGCTGTGATCTTCCACTAATTTATCATCCATATTAGCTATTATTTGATCCTTCAGACCATCCAAATTAGCCTCCATTTCTGCTTTTAAACCATCTATTTCATCTTCGATTGCTCTTCGTAAGATCGAAACTTGTTGCACTTGGTACCGTAATTTTGATATCTCATATTGCAATTCTTCCTCTTCATGCATCATTGTATAGATTTCTGAGGGCTTTATGGGTATGGAATTATTTTTTGGAGGCATTATATAACCCAATGCTGATAAATATTCTTCAATATTCCCTTGGAATCACTTCAAACTGCTTTTTCAAACAAATGTTATGCAATTTTAAAAAACAAATACACACCTTTTACTTGCTTTGAGGAGCTCAATATTGAAATTGTATTATCTCTGTGCTTGAAATTATTCGATATCTGAAATTCAGCCCTGTAGTAGCCCTCTGAAGCTTCTTTCAAATGCCACAGGTCTGACTTGATTTTGATGCTCCAAGACAAAGTTGTGTCCAATCTCCCACAATGACCTAATTCTGGACTGGTTCAGTAGAGCGAACTTGTACGACTTGCCACGTGTCACTGTTTTGTCCTTTGTCTCTGAAATTGATAGAAAAGAAACTACAGGCTGTGTAATTGTGACCACTTTTGACGGCACTCCAATCCAATCTTCAGAGAGAGATTTATTGAACTTTTCCCACGATCACCTCTTTGAGATGAAATTCAGGAGCCTGAAAAAGCACTACCTTCCACAGATCATATCTCCAAAAATATTGTGAACCATGATCTCAAATTTTTTATGCCTTTCCTCAAGATTTTAGCTTCTCACCATATGAATTTCAGATTCTGAACCTTCGTACACAAAAAGTTATAGCAAAAATTCCACGATGACCTGTTTAGGAGCCTAAAAAAAGACCTAACTTCCACAGATCATATCTCCGAAAATATTGCGAATCAAGCTCTGAAAGTTTTAGAAAATATTCCTTAGGATTTCGGCTTTGCACCCTAAAAATTTTAGCTTCTGAAACTTCGTAGAAAAAAATTTATAGCGAAAATGCCACGATGACCTGTTTGGAGCAGCGAAACCCTAGAATCCAAAGCTCTGATACCAAATGTTGTGTAACCAGCTCCAAAAATAGAAGAAAAGAGATATCAACGCCTTAGAAATAAGCCACTTCGAGGGGGAAACCTCCAGTACATTACATAAATGAACAATTCTTGGATGATACAAATGAACAAAACCTCCTTCTATATATAGGAGTCCATGGGGCCACAATGTAATCCTAGCCGACCTAACAATAATAATGTAAGGGCACAATAATAACAATATGGGGGTTACAGGGGTACAATAATAACAATAAGGGGGGCTACACTATTAATATAGGGACATAACATGATAGATGTCTCTATCATCATTACCTCCTCTTTGTTCAACAAGTGCAATAGTTGTGAAATGATCCTGGGACCTGTGGGTTATGGATCCACCACATTTCCGCTGGGCACACTTCATCCATAAGGCTCTGCTCCAAAGTGACAGTGCTGGGAGCTCATGCAAATAAGCTCCTGTCAATACCAATATATGTTCTTTGACATGCTCCTTGTCAAAGAATCCTCTAATAATGCTGCAAAAAATGTGGAATACCTCCCAAGTTAGAAGTTCTTCCAAGCCATAATCAAAGATCAAGGAGATAATTCCATCTCCTCCTCCTGCAGCATCATGCAAATTGTGAAAGCAAATCTGCTCTTGCTCTCCCAGAAACAAGAAAAGCAACAAAACATTTTGATGCCTCCCCATACCTCCATCATACCAATCATGTGATGAAGACATAATGAATGATATGATTATCATATCAACACCATGCATCCATACTCTATGCTGCTCAATGATGCAAGTATCCATCCTCTTACTCTTAGGGAGAGTGTTTGCCAAGTGATGGCCAAACTCTTTCAAGAGTAACCAGCGCAGCCAAGCCTCCTGTTGCCCGATATCATAGATTTACAAGTAGCATCCTAGCTCCTTTCTCATCAACCACATCCACTCAATCACTTGTGGATGCCTCATTCTTCTCCTCATCTTGGTACTCCTCCCATGAGGGCTACCATGCTCCCAAATAAAATTCTTGTCTTTGCACTTCATGGGATTTTGAAATGCAAGATTCTCAAGGATCAATGAGACCCTATCAAGACCCAAATAGGTGGTAGGCAAAAACCTCCCATCATGATGTTTATGGCTCAAGGGATGTTCAACACAAGCACGAGAGGTGTTATCCATCCCAAGATGTCCTCCATCTTCTATCTGCTCTTGTGAGAAAGGAATAAAATCATTGCACTCCTTGATGTGTAGAACTGCACCTCTGATGAGATCTCTCCTTGAGACCTCCCTCTCATCAATATTTTTCCAAAACCAATGAGGTCTTGGATTTGAAAGTAGAGGTTTCTCTTTGAGTTGAGAGGAACTCATTGAGAAAGTGTCATCTTGAATGGAGAAAGGGTTTCTCACTAAAATATGTCTACTATAATCCTTCAAGGCTTCAAACCCTAACCTCCAATGTGATGTACAATCCAAAAATGGCTCATGAGAGTGATGGTTTGCTTCTTCCTTGAATTTTTCCATGTTTCACAGCGCAGGGCAACCAAGCTGGTCTATAGTAGCATTGGGATTTGACCCTTGGTCATGCAAAAGTAAATCTCCACATTGATCAAAAGAATTTGCTGCAACAATAGAATGTGGAAATATTTTGATACCTTGATGTGCATTAGGAACTTCTTGTAGGGCTGCAAGATTTCCTTCCTCAAAAGTGTTGTGTAATATCCCAAATGGGGAAATTCTTTCTTTTCTGGGAATATCTTCGGATATTCCTAATTTCCATCTCCAGGGGTATTAACAATCAACACTGAACTATCTCAGAGATTGAATGTTGGGGAATTTACTAGATATGTCATATTCACAAGGAAGAATTAGATCCATAGGCTAGCTGGCCCACTAGCAGAATCTGATAATAGAACTTGTCAAGAGCTAATAATTCCCTTCAAGGAATTTCTGGACCAGCTGCCCATGAGGATGCTGCATAAGGAAACCAATATGAAAATAAGGCAATCCAATGCTGGGATGCCTTGAAACATATCTAATACCAACTCCCTATATAATATAAGCTCAAAGAAATAACCTTAAGCAGGTTATTCAGATCTCCCACCAACATGTATACCAAAACAATGCTCAATAAGGGAATCTTCAGCAGCATGAAAACTCCAATATGTAATAGCAGTGAAATAATGCACCATATAATGTAAGAAGAGTGAAAATATGATATATAATATGCAGCAACAAATGTGACACAAATTCCTTGAGGAAAATGCCTCTCAAGGTGAGCTTAAATCAGCCTCAATAGGAAATGTACATAAAACCAGAGAATGCGCTGCTACATAACCCAACAACTCTGTCACTACGCAGTCTATGAGGTAAAATGACTGAAAACTGATATATATGAGATGATATGACAATACATGCTCAAATAAATAAGGGGGAGCAAGATCTCTACCCCAGAAAACATTATTACAACAATCCTCCAAGGGATTGGCTAGAATACATAAAACTAGAAAATGCCGGAGTAGCTGGGCAGCTACTGCAGCTCAAAATATAGTAAAACATGGAAGAGGATGAGAAGTGCTGAAATATATGTGCAAACCTCCTCCAATGATCTCAAAAATTAAGGGGCTGATCCCCTTACTGAAAACTGCACTCACTAGTGCACCACATGAAACCCTTGTGCAAGCCACCTCTGAAAATAATGTTGTATGGGAAGGAGACTGCGCGGGGCATGAGAGAAAACATATGGCTTGATGCCAAATCTGAAATATGAGCTCCAGAAATCTCCTTTTCTGATTTCCTAGAGAAGAAATGAGCCTCCCCTCTACAAACCAACTCCGGAAGTGAGATGATCAAGGTCCCTCACTCCAACACCAGCAACTCTAGTGTTCTCTTGCTCCAAGAATAACGCAGTAGCTGTAGATGACTGCTTTGGCCTCAAGCCATGATGTGATGAAGATGAAGTACAATCTCTCCATGGCCTCCCATGGGAGAGAAGGGAATTCCTAAAGAGGAATCCCTCTTGTGCTAAGCAGCAAAAAGTTGAAGAGAGCTTCAACTTAGAATTCTATTTTCCAAAAATTGTCTCCCCAATAGCTCTCCTTCATCTTTTATGCATTGTGTTCATGGACTCCACTCACATTAGGGTTTCTCTCATTTGAATTTCCCTCCACTCCAACTATGAAATCTTCTTGTGCAAGCTTCCCCTCTTAGGGTACGTTGTTGACTTTGGTCAACCATGATCTAGCTCACTTGCTTTTGGCCCTTTTCACACTTGGGGTTGCTATCTTAAGCCACTTAAGTGAATTTTTAACCTTAGGAGTGTTTATTAAGTTGATAAAATTGGTTCCCTCACCCACTTATTCACTTTTATTAATATAAAAGTAAAATTAATGTTCCAAATACTTTATTGCAAAATTTGGAACATTACAGACCTCCCCTCCCAAAACTTTCTTGTCCTCAAGAAAGAGCAAGGATGAACTACAAAAAGTCCTCCACTCAAGGCATGGATTCTGAAATATCCTCTTGTAGACCCTCCATCCTCAAGAAATCAACCAAAAAAATGAGTCAGCCTCCAATTAGGCAACTCTTGGAAGTACTCCTCCACCTTGTGCTCATGAAATAGGTGGGCTGAATTTCTGAACTTGGTAAGCTTCATAGCCTACCCGACATTGTCCTCTTCTCCACTTAGTATGTATGTGGAGTGAAATATTAACTTGGGCTGCAATAGTGTTGCCTTCAAGAGGAAAAATGAAGTCTATATCCCCAAAGGATCTCTCCTCCAACGCTGCAAAACAAGCTAGCCCAAATCATCTCATATGTGATGAGTTGTAATTAATCATCATATGGCATCCAAAAATCATATGGTCCACCTCATGAAGAAGATACATGGCTGAACATGGTGACTATATCATCTCTCATACTCCTCTTGGAGCATGTGCTGCAAAGAAAGGGAGGTCTTCTTCCCCCAAAGGGCACATCCACCCAATGAGTTTCTCCCTCCACATGATACATATGGGGCTGCTGCTAATATATAGCTGAAATAAATGGCCTCCATGAGAGACCCAAACCACCCCATCAAACATAAAAGCCATGAAGTTCCTCCTCCAAAAATTCACACTCTCCAAATAGCTCCTCCCACATGAAGGAAAGAGATGAAGTTTGGAAATCATGGGCTTCCCATTACTTCTCCTGAAACATACAACATACAAAGTAGGGAGAATCACCCTCCCAATGGGAATCTTCAATTTATTTTCCTCCTTCAAAATGATGCTTCCTCTAAACAGCGTTCCATCAACAACATGTAGAAGCATAAACTTATGAGAGCAAGGAGGTGAAATATAGTTCCATGCATGGAACCAGTTCAGGGCTTCATTGGCCTACCTCAAAATATAATGTAACAAGTGTCCTTTCAGCCACTTGTTTGCTGCCACATTCATCCTACAAGATGTGATCATGAAAACAAAACTTGGTGCCAAGAGTGCACACCAAAACTATGTGGCTTTCCCCCACAAACCACCCACAAGATGGCCATCTTTCTTGCTGCAATAGACCATAAGTATAGTTGAACATAATGAACAATAAGGAAGTATCCTCCTTGATATAACATGCTGATCATAAGAATAAGAGAGTTCCAAACATAGAGCAAATGATTACTTCCCTCGTCATGCCCTTTCGTCCTTGAGCTGAAAATGGATCTAATGAAAAAGTCCCCACTACTGCAACATAGTAGGGGAGTAGTTGTGCCAACCATATAATTATATCTTGGACTGTGCATATAGCCAAATGCTGATATACATCTATTAGAAAGCCCTCCAAGTGGAATCCTCCATCAATGAATAATATGCATGGAAATGCATGAAAGAAGAACCCAAAATTTCTACGTGTAGATTCCTCCTCTTGTTCTTGTGAAACCAAGACAAGAAAGTCAAAATGTAGTGAGGAATGCTTTCATCCATTACTCCATCATGCTCATCACCTACATTCCTCCAAAACGCATCTCTTGTGAAGTGGCTTGGAAGACACTCCAGCAAGTAATCCAAGCTCTTAAGTGACAGCGCTACTAGCCTTTGGAGTAGGGCCACTGTCAACTCAAAGCTTCCCTCTTTGACATGAATCTTTCCAAAGAGCCCTCCCATCATGTTGCTACAATTGTAGTGCTCCTCCCATGAAGAAGGTGTTGCTTGGCCTTCAAGATCAAAGAGAAATCCTCTTGCACTATGCTAGTGCCTCCTCTTGCTCCCGCAACATTCAAACAAAATTTGAGCAACAAAATGTTTCTTGCTCCCCCATACTTCCACCATACCCAATCTAAATTGGGAACATAATGGGTGGAAAGAGAAATTCCACTCCATCATGATGCACCCATACTCCCCCCTTTGTCAATCAAATGCAATGAATGTGAAAATATCCTGGGACCTATGGGTTATGGATCCTCCACATTTCCGCTGGGCACATATAATCTGCAAAGCTCTGCTCTTTGGTGTAAGTGTCCTGCTACTTGGTACCTCTTTCATAAGAGCTACCATTGTCCCAAAAATAGATTTCTCATTTTTCATTTCATGGGACATTGAAATGCAATCTCCTCCATAACAAATTTCAAAAACCCCACCCTCACATATGATGTATGGCTCATCAATAGTGCATGAGGATGATGAGGGTTTCTTTCCTCAAAAATGGCACAGTGCAGTAAAAGTACCCTCCTCAAGAAAATCAACATGCGATAATGAAAAATCCTCCATGACAGATGAAAACTCATGCATACCTTGGAGAGATCTTGGAAGAACCTTGCTGAAAGAGTTTCCTCCTCAAATGTGCTGGTTGCTTCAATAGCTAAAGGTGGAGGTTATTCCTCCATGAATGTAACAGCACTGGCATGTGCCTCTGGTGGTGAGGGCTCCTCCCTCCTTTGGCCAAATCTTCAGATCAAGATCTAAGAAAAATCAGCAAGACTAGAAACCCTTACATTCCTCCCATGGCTGAGCCACCAATTTCTTTCCTCTTTCTGCTGAAAAAGTGTAAATAAGATAGAGCCTCTTGGAAGACTCTAGAGTTTGTTCCGTATTCAGCAGATACTCACTTAGAATTCAAATTCCAAGTGTTCTCCATGCTTCTGCTCTACTCCTCTGTGAGAATAGGAAGTGCATGGTCCTTCCACTTCTCCTTCTTCTATTTTCTCAACCTCCTATGAGAGGTTGTTGCTGGACCCAAAAATGATGAGATTGATCTCATATTCTGCATCATCTTGACCTATTCTTCTCTGAAATTCTAACTTCACAGGCTGAGCCAAGTTCTAAGCTCCGATACCAATGTAATATCCCAAATGGGGAAATTCTTTCTTTTCTAGGAATCTCTTCAGATATTATTAATTTCCATCTCCTGGGGTATTAACAATCAACACTAAACTATCTCAGAGATTGGTTGCTGGGGCATTTACTAGCAGACTCTCATAATAGAACTTGTCAAGAGCTAATAATTCCCTTCAAGGAATTTCTCCACCAGCTGCCCATGAGGATGTTGTATAAGGAATAAAATGTGAAAATAAGGCAATCCAATGTTGGGATGCCTTGAAAAATATATGATACCAACTCCCTACAAAATATAAGCTCAAAGAAATAACCTTAAGCGGGTTATTCAGATATCCCACCAACATGTATACCAAAACAATGCTCAATAAGGGAATCTTCAGCAGCATGAAAACTCCAATATGTAACAGCAATGAAATAATGCACCATATAATGTAAGAAGAGTGAAAATATGATAAATAATATGTAGCAACAAATTTAATAAAAATTCCTTGAGGAAAATGCCTCTCAAGGTGAGCTCAAATCAACCTCAATAGGAAATGTACATAAAACTAGAGAATGCAATGCTACATAACCCAACAACTTTGTCACTGCGCAGTCTATGAGGGAAAATGACTAAAAATTGATATATATGAGATGATATGACAATAAATGCTCAAATAAAGAAGGGGGAGCAAGATCTCAACCCCAGAAAACATTATTACAACAATCCTCCAAGGGATTGGCTAGAATACATAAAACCAGAAAATGCCAAAGTAGTTGGGCAACTACTGCCACTAAAAATATAGTACAACATGGAAGAGGATGAGAAGTGTTGCAATATATGTTCAAACCTCCTCCAATGATCTCAAAAAGGAAGGGGCTGATCTCCTTACTGAAAACTGCACTCACTAGTGCACCACATGAAACCTTTGTGCAAGCCACCCCTGAAAATAACGTTGTATGGGAAGGAGACTGGGATGGGCATGAGATAAAACACATGGCCTGATGCCAAATCTGCAATATGAGCTTTGGAAATCTCCTTTTCTGATTTCCTAGAGAAGGAATGAGCTTCCCCTCTACAAACCAACTCTGGAAGTGAGATGATGAAGGTCCCTCACTGCATCACCAGCAACTCCAACGTTCTCTTGCTGCAAGAATAACGTAGTAGCTGTAGATGACTGCTTTGGCCTCAAGCCATGATGTGAGGAATATGAAGTACAATCTCTCCATGGCCTCCCATGGGAGAGAAGAGAATTCCTAAACAAGAATCCCTCTTGTGCTAAGCAGCAACAAGTTGAAGAGAGCTTCAACTTCGAATTCTATTTTCCAAAAAATGTCTCCCCAATAGCTCTCCTTCATATTTTATGCATTGTGTTCATGGAACCCACTCACATTAGGGTTTATCTCATTTGAATTTCCCTCCACTCCAACTACGCAATCTTCTTGTGCAAGCTTCCCCTCTTAGGGTATGTTGTTGACTTTGGTCAACCATGATCTAGCTCACTTGCTTTTGGCACTTTTCACACTTGGGGTTGCTATCTTAAGCCACTTAAGTGACTTTTGCACCTTATAAGTGTTTATTAAGTTGCTAAAATGGGTTCCCTCACCCAATTATTCACTTTTATTAATATAAAAGTAAAATTAATGTTCCAAATACTTTATTAAAAAATTTGGAACATTACATGTTGGCCGCCCCAATTGTTGATGCATGTGGCTACTCCTCCATGAGTGTGACAATGTTATCACAAGGCTCCTCAAGTGGTGATGTGACCTTTTCTTTATTTTCCCCTTCATCATCAAAGGTTTTGAGCAACCCTTGGATGAAATTTGCAAAAGGTTTCACCTCTTCATGGATCAAGTGGCTGCTCCACCAATCATAGGCTTCACCCTCCAAGTACAGCGCTGAGATTTCAACAGCTTCTTTCTCTATCATAGGATGTAGAAAGAAGAATGTTACCAACTCTTTCACCCAAGTTCTTGTAGTAGATGACCCATCATAGGTAGACAACATAAATCTATTGCCTTTGATTTCTCTTCTGCTACATGGTCTCTTCTCTTCCTTGAGCTGGATGAAATGAGGAAAATCTAGAGTCTCCTTGAAGGCTCTAGGTTGAGATCTATACTCAACAAGGAAATCACTTAGAATCTGATAATCCAAGTGTCTTCCATGCTTAATGTCTTCTTCTTGATGAGAATAGGAAGTGCATGGTACTTCCTCTTCTTCTTCTTCATTCTTCTTCACCTCCTCGGAGAGGTCTCCTCTGGATCTGAACATAGATGAGAATAAACTCATATTTCTCAACATTATGATCTTCTTGGGCTTAGACTCACAGGCTGAGCCAAGAAAGTTGCTCTGATACCACTGTAATGTTCCTTTTTTAGGAATGTCAGCAATCAACAATATATCCCAGAGATTGACTGAAGGGTCATTTACTAGGTATGTCACCTTCTCAAGGAAGTGTGAGATCTGGAGGCTATCTGGAACTTTTTAGACTCTGTCTATAGAGCTTCTTGAAGAATCCCACTCAAAAGTGAGCTATAGCAATATGCAAACATAAACATGAGCATACCATGAAGAGACAGCGTTATTCAATCAGCTGTGAGACAAGAAGATGTATGAATAGCCAATAATAATGTTATAGTAGTAGAAAGAGTACAATGTCTTCAGGAAACAACCTCTCAAGAAAGGCAATGCAAGCCTCAACAATACATGTACATGAATATGAAAGAACACTGCTACTTCTGCATAAACCCAGGCTATGAGGACGTAGTCTATGATAGAATACTACTGAAAAATGATTTCAATAAATTAATATGACAATATATGGCTTAGATATAATAGGGGAGAAAAGATCTAACCCTTAGAAAAAATAATACATCAATCCTCTAAAGGATTGGCTAAAATATACAAAATGGAAAAAATGTCGGAGTTGCTGGGTAGCTGCTGCAACTCAAATCTGGAACTCAATGAAGAATGATGAAGAAGATGAAAAATATAAAGTAAACCCTCTCCAATGGATCTATAAAGTGGAAGGTTGATCCTTACACTTGAGATCTCACCCTTGAATCAATCTGCAAAACCCCGCAGCAAATGCACTATGGAAATAACGAAGTTACTGGAGAAAACTGCACAGTAGGGGAAATAATATGAGTTGGCATGATTCCAAGATCTTAAAATAATCTCGAAGGCTTCCAAACTGATCCTCCTAAGGCGAGAAAGACTCTCCCTTTGAAAAACAAGAAATCGAAGAGGTGTTGTGGAGTCTCCACTGCAACACCCTACAACATAGTATTATGATGTTGCAGCAATAACACTGTCCTGGAGGAGGATGCTTTGGCCTTTAGGCAAGATGTGTGGAAAATGAAGAACCAACCTTCAAGAGGCCTCTCAAGAAGGTGAGGAAATCCTAAACAAGAATTTTCCGGCAATTCTTGCTAAACATCAAAGAATGCTCGATGTATGAATAGACATGAAATCATAAACATATGCACGAATGGAAATGGCTCTCCTCCTCTCCATATATAGCAAGTGAAGGCTCTCCATGGGCCCTAATTCGAATCAAGGTTCCCCTTCCTCTAGAGGCTTCCCTCCTACGTTGTCTCATGTAGTGCTTTCCACCTCATACCCTGTGTTGGTTGACTTGGTCAAACGTCTTTGCAAATGTCTCTTTTCACACATGAGGGTGTGAAATATAGTTCCATGGCTGAGCCCTTTCCATAATAGAGGGATTTTATTTATGTTTTTATTGTCATTAGGCCTCCTTACCCAATTATTCATCTCCGAAATCAATTAACACAAAAATTAATGTTCCATTTTATTGAAGAAAAAATTGGAACATTACACTGTATCAGTTGTTACATGTGTAACAACTGCCTCTGAATCGTCCATATGCTTCCTAGCTGATTCAATTTCTTTGATAATAATGGGGGTTTGTTCAAATCTGATTACTCTCCCTGACTAAATCTGAACCTCATTAATTCCAATAGGAGTGATAAGGTAAGTATGGAGGGTAAAAGAAGCATCCATGTTCTAAGCGACCTTATTATTTGGAATGGGGTTAGGTTGTACCGGTAATTGGGGTCGGACAGAAGGTGTATAATTCTGAATAGAAGGCAATTGTAACGATTTTTGTTGCATTGGTATTAGAGGGGCTACTGGACCTTGGCCATTTCCTCTCAAGTTCTAACCCCAAGGATTGGGTTGTGATGAAGGATATTGCATTGGGGGACGAGATGACCACTGGTTCCATGGTGAAGGAAATTGTGTTAAGGAAGGAGTAGGATATTTTCATGGGTATTGATGATTGTTATAAATATTATTCCAAGGATAAAAAGAAGAAAAAATTGAAGGCATAACTGTAGGTCACGGCTGACATGGTCTCTTTGATCCAATAAAATAAGAAGATTGAACATCCTCGCTTGATTCTTGGAGTACCGCCTTAAGTCAGGGAAACTTAGGACACTAATTTTTAGAGTGTACCAACTCACATATGTTGCATAGGCTAACACTATTCAGTTTGAATTATCTTTATAAATGTTTCTTTTTTCATCAGGGACATAATATTGCTAAGGTTGCTTCATCTTTTGATTGTGCCTTCCTAACTTGTACCCTAGTGATTTGGGTAGAGAGAGTGCTAAGGAGATCGGTTTTAAAATCCTTAAATAAGTTTCCGATATCTGCTCTGGTTACTCCTCCACTTGTAGACTTTTGTATCCGGAGTGAAGGGTACCGAACTAAAACTTTCCCTTTGACTGATCCTCTTGAGCTACATAGGAAAAGCATCATTATTTCATCAAACATTTCTTCTGATATGTCTCCTTTTCCTATTATATTCAGTTGTTTTAGACAATCATCGCTTAATCCTCTTAAGAATATCAGCTTTAAAATCTCTGGATCGAAGTTACTGGACTTAGACCTCTATAAATTTTAGTGGAATTGCTTTAGGTAATATTCTAGGCTTTCCTCCTCGTTCTATGCAATTATGAAAATTTCTTCCTTCAAATCCTTGGTTCGGCAGTATTCCTGATACTTAAAGAGAAAAGTTATCTCATATCATTCCATGTTCCAAATGTGCCAGCACCCAATCTCATGAACCATCTTAATTCTTCCCCTTTCAGAGTAGCAAAGAATAATTTCAGCTTCTGGGCATCTGAAGTATATTCATAACCTCTACACGGCACATCGAATTCAAACAGAAAGGTATCAGGATCCTCAATAGCCATCCCTTGAAAGGAAGGTAGGGATGATAAAGGGATGTTCTTCATAGGAGCCTCATCCCGTGTTACTACTATTGGGAATTCAAAAGTAACGAAGCTATCTGCTTTAACATTTTTGACCCCCATGGTTGATTCTTCCTGATAGGATGAACTAGCCTCGTAGTGTACTGGAGATTTACAAATAGAAGGATCGGGCTGTTCCAAGATAAAAAATTTAACAGTGCTACCAGCATCCAATTGATGATCAACTAACTGTTGTTCCTCAGTTTCCTGATGATCCCCATTGGTCCCTCCATGTCCTTCAATTCTCAAATCCTGATCAATAATTTTCCACTACTATTTTAAATATGGAGTTTTGATATCAGGAGTGGATATACTGTTCGAATGATGGTGAGTTCCAACCATTGAAGGCACCGATGATCTAGGCCTTGATACGGTAGCTTCTTCCTATGGTCATGTCTTCCTATTATCTCTGTATGATGTGGATTGTTCCTTCTCTGACCTTGAAATTAGATCTCCAAAGAATGTTTTCCTTCCCAAATATGTGCTCTTATTTTCCTTCTTAAGACCCGTCTTTCCTGTACTTAGTAGAGTGGGGGGTGTTTGTAGATGTTGATGTTGTCCTACTGGCATAAATGGGCCCCATGCATATCAATTCATCCTATAAGTGCTTTAGTTTCTATAATAGTGAGCTCTTTCAATCTTGTTAGAGCGATGCATAGGTTCTTACCTCTCGTCTTACCATCCAATAACTGTATAACTGAAAGCACCTTGAAAAAAACACCTGAAATTCAATTCCTAAGTGGCCCAGCAAGACATTGGTGAGCCCACTCAAGCTTGTTAGAGCGATCCACAAGTTCTTCCCTCTTGTCTTACCACCAAAAAATTGTGTTTTTGGAGACACTCTATAGAAACACATGGAAATTGCACTTCTTAGAAACAACTTTGGTTGACTAGATCGTCATTGCCATCCCCGACAACGGTGCCAAAATGTTGGAATATATAAATCACTTATTAAATGACTGAAAAACACACATTTAAATATCAATCGAGGGACGTCCATTTATTCCAATGATAGTTTCATTTTTTGTGCCAATACACCAACCAGAAGTAATCTCAAATAAAAGAAATAGTTGCTGAAGTAAAATGCTGGAAATAAATCACTCATGGAAAAATAAAAGAATCCACAAGATTGAAATCACACTTCAATTGATCTGTCTAACTCGCCACACAATAAGTACCTAGATCATGTCTCTATTATCACATGTGTAATAGCATATAAAGTATAGAAATCGAAGCAGATATATTCTCATCTGGACAGCATCAACAACACTCTAATGATACATAAACTAAAATACAATTACATACACGCAACTACTTTAATCACTGCAATTCCTTCTAGGAAGGAGGGCCCTTCCTCCCTAGCAGGGCATAGGTGGAGAAGGAACTTTAACTGAAACTAAATATAATCACACATGTAACAACAAGAACAAGATGATTTGTATTAATCTGAACACAATTACAAAGCCAAAACAATGTTGTTCTCCGCTAACCTCTCATCCTCTAGGGCCGAGAGATATATAGTGGTTACATCAGAAAATCCAGGAAAATATCAGTCATGAGAATCTTACGATTCTCATGCTGATCTAAATAGAACTCATACAGTTATAACCACTCCCTAATAAATTTATGTTTAGAAATTAAAAATATTACAATCGGAACTGCCTTTAGGCTGTTATCCAAAAAATACAATGTTAAAAACTCCTAAAAATATCATAACAAAAACATAGCTGTAGTGAAACTGCCAAAGGACAGATCAACAACATTATAGACAAGAGAATTTAACGGTACAATTGTATCAAAAATTTTCCAACAAGTCTGTAACAACAGAGCGTAACAACAATTGTTGGCAGGTCTGTAACAACAAGGTGTAACAACATTGTTTTGCTAGAACAACACTATCTGAACTGCCTCTATGAACTTTGTGTCTGAGATTTTGGTGCTACAAATGAAATATGAAAGGAAAAAACAAATACCATTGGCCTTTTCCAAACATTCACCATCAATTAGTCATAAAAAGGTATAATAGATCATAATAATTGGTGAATTGGCAAAGTAACGAAAGCAAGGTGAAACAACACAAGTTAGGATAAAAAGGTAGGAAAAAGGGGTAAAAGATACTCCCATTGGTTATATTTATAGATAAAATTAAGGAAGATAAGTGTAGGTAAAATGTACAAAACCAGCACGCAACAGGTAGGTGGGGGACATAGTGCATCGTTTGCGGTCTTTGTACACTTACGAAAATAATAAAATAATGGGGTTTGGTTTGTACAAAATATAGAGACGCGTGCCCCAAAACATGAAAGTGTTCACTCATTGATGATGTGAGGAAGGTGTTTTTGCTGAGGGTGGGGGCCCCATTGGTTGGTCTCATATGTGGGGTTGATGAAGCAGATGGAAAAATGTCGCAGATGGGTTATGATGATGGAGGTATGGTAGGTCAAATTTGAGGCATGGTAGTGCACTTTAAATATTTTTTCACAACCTGGTCATCTAGGAAAGGTGTTTTATTTCGATATGGTAAAACTTGACCTGATGCATGGTAGGTGGATGGGCATGGGGTGATTCCCAGACTAAAGTGGTAAGGCCATGGCATCACTATTTTTTGTGATATATGGTCTACTTTGGGTGATGAGCGCTATGGAGGGGATGCTCTACCGACCAACGAGGATGCTTATTATGTGCAAGGTGAGGTGATTATAAACATGGTCCGGTGATTGGAAACTATGGTTAATTTTTTATGGGGAAATGATGTGAGGATATGCAGAGTTTTTCTGGGATTCTATCATGCTGGGGGTAGAATGATAACTACTCTGGAACTTTCAGTGGATGGAGTTGTGGATGGTTTTCACACTAACTGTAAAAACAAATACCCCAAGTGAAAGCATCTTCTTTATTCAAATATTATTTGAAAGACATGTGCTTAAAAAAGAATATGAGAGAGGGCATACCTGTCAGTGCTGAATAATTATTTTTTCCGGGGTACAAATGTGTGGCACTTCCCTTGGGCGTTATGGAACACTGTTCACAGTGGTGATTTTGGTCTAGTGATTGGGCCTTCTGAGCTCTCTATATGGTCCTCGAAATTTTTTGAAAAGGGCGACATATAGGTGAATATGGCTCAATTCAGTTCATTTGTGTCTGTTGAGAATTACAGGTTTTCAGAGGTCATAGGATTCTGCGGAGAAGTTATTGTCGTTACGGTCAACCTGAGCACCCAAGATTAGCAATTTTTTAGCCAAGTAAGCTCCATGATGTTCTGAATTTTAATTTTTTAGTGTACTAGTGCTAGGGTCAGTACAATATGGGTTTGTACAGATTCTAGGCTAGTTTTTACCTTGACCGCATGGGCGATCAAGGTACGGGTGCACCCTTTGTGTGCAAAAACATAGTTTTTCATGCATTTATAATGCCTAACCTAGATTTAGGTGCACATTTGGTGTGTCTGTGAGAATTACAGATGCACACTCCTCACGCCTGTCTGAGAAACAGGCCCGCGGAGAGCCGAAGCTAGTTTTTGCCAATTTGTTTTGGAAATTTTGTCTATTTTTAGTATGTTCAATGTGGTTGATGTGTTCTTGTTTTGATGATCGGATGTTGTGGAGGGAGAGGGATTGGCTTGATCTCTGCGCTACCTTAGCTGTTGATGGTCACGCACATCAATAGTTGGTGTGCTAGGGTCTTCTCAAATTCATGGAGAATGACCTGCTATGATGACAAGATCGATTTTTGCACTACCTGATCTGATGCTGGAATAGGCAAAGCAAGGTGATGGTGCTATGGGGATGCGACCTTGTTATATGTCTTGAGACAGATATTTGTTTTGTGACTGGGTTTCTGCCTCAAGGTGAGGCGTTGCAATATCCACTTCCCTATGAGGGAGTGGATCTTGAGAGTTTTTCATCAGGCCACTTTGGCAGGGTGCCCCTCACGGAGTGGTGCATAGCTATTGCTACAATGACAGACTTGGCCAAGCAGTGTGCTCTAGTGGCCATTGTGTGACTGGTGAGGTCATTTTCTCCTCATCGGGCATTAGGTCTGTAGATTGATGTCTTGTGTCGGCTGAGGGCTGGGAATTTTTTTGAATTTTCCCATTTCTATTATGACGGAATGCTGGCACAACTTTACAAGGTCCGGGATGGATCAAAGTTGTTCACTTATGCCAGCATTCTATGCAGCATCATGTATGAGAAAATGGTGTTGCTGAGACCTATGGTGGTGGTGCCAGCTGAGGGGCCACATGAACCTCGGATGAGGAGGTGGGACCCTTTGATACCTTGGGGAGGTGGAGGTAGGGTGGGGCATTATTAGAATGCCACCACAGAGGCTTGGTTTGAGGCCAACCCAAAGATGTTTGTGCCATTCCTTTATGTTGGGATGGACTTCTGGGGAGATCCAGACATGGGTCTTCCTACTAGATATGCTTGGGGGCTAGCAGTTATTTTTTTGTGTTTTTTGCATTTACTTGAGGATATATGTTTATATGTGTATTATGATGACACTAACATAGTTTTCGTTACTATTGCAGATGTTGGTGAGGTCGGTCGTCCTATGGCTCAGTTGGTGGGCCACCGTCCGATTCGACGACCTCGTGGAGCTCGTGGGGGACAGGGACGAGCTCCTGCTCAGCCTATGGGTGGAGCTTCGGGTGGTGAGTCTAGCCCTTCGGGGGAGGGTAGTAGCTGGGCTACTGCCGAGATTGCTATTGAGTGAGCTCGTGGCGAAGCAGTAGAGGCTCGTGTTGTTGAGATAACCGAGCATGTGGCAGCTTTAGAGGATTCCTAGGTTCGAGTGGACTGCTTGACCCAGGGGATGCCTACCTGAGGCTTTGTAGATGACCGCAAGGATGTGTGGCTAGAGACCTTGATAGCCTAGGAGAGGAGTTATCTGTAATATTCCTACATTAGCATGCAGCTAATAGGAATATTCATTTTTTAATTTTTCACCTAGTAGATGAATAAATGGGGGAAGACACCCATACTTAACTTTAATTAGCATAATAACCCTCTTGGTGTGGAAGGGGATCATTCTAGTAGCTGGAATTGACACCATCATGTGTGAACAAGGGCAATTGGATGTGGAAAAAGTCAAGTTTTACCAAGTCAACATCATTCATGGAGAAGAGTGGATCATCAATGCAAATAGCTGAACATAAACAAGGATCATTTTAAACAAACATATGAGAGCTAGCTTGAAGACACTTGGGTGTGAAAAGGGGTGAAGCAGGTTGAAGAGGTCAACTTTGACCAAATCAAACATCATGATTATGGAGGAATGGCCTTGATGGAGATACAATGTAGTTTTGGAGGGAGATTGATCATATAAGGTTGGAAACCCTAATGGGTGGGACCCAAGGTGAGGAGGCTCACAGAGTTTATAAGGAAGAAGAGGGCAGCGATTTGAGTTTAGCTTGATAATTATTTATTCTATGGTCTGCATGATTATTTGGCATTCTCTTGTTGTTTAGAAGAGTTGTAGTGCTCCTTAGCACAAGGCATTCATGTTCAGGAATTCCTTCTCCTACCTTGAGAGGCCTCTTGGAGGAGCATTGTACTTTATTTTTCCACATTCAGGCTTGAGGCCAGGCTGTAATATCCCAAAATAGGGATTTTATACAAAAATAAGAATATATTAAGATATTCTAGAGTTTTAGATTCAACCATATGTCTCATAACAGGTATTAAATCATATTTCCTTCAATAATATGATCAGCATCAAGCTTTATGATTCATTTCTTCAACCCAGAGTGAGCAAAATAACTATTTTAGCCCTAAAAACGTTAATTTCAGAAATATGTGTAAAAATAAGGGCAAAGGATGGTGGGATCCCTTAGCTTAGGTCATAAGATACTAACATACCAAATTTGAGCTGAAACAAATGACTCTCTCTATGTTAAACAAATCTCCCACTCCCAATATGGCTTAAAAATGCTCAATCCCCATGAACTGACTCAACAGAAATTAACTTAAGCTTATGCAGCGTTATTTTCTAAAGGGTTTGAATAAAAAATATCTTGAGTATCAAATCTGGAGTTTATTACATGAAATTCTGAAGAAAAATGGAGATGAGGCTCCTTTATACATCAAAGATAATCACCCGGCAAGGGTTTCATGAGATCCACTGCATAAAAGTGTAAATATTTAGATCTAGATCTGACAAACGTAGTGAAATGTAGTAGTATATTACAACTTAGATCTGGAACAAGATAGTGCATGAATATTTACATATACATCAGATCCATATACTAAAATGTCTTTATATTACATACCCCTTGGGGTTTTCAGCATTACATGAAAGAACAGGAGTAGATATGAGTTTTACTACAGAAAATCTGCAGAATGCTTCAGAAATTTTGAAGTATATACAACAATGAATTAGATCTAAAACATACATGGATTGGTTGGAAAATCCATGGATCACCATAATGCAAGGAAGGCTCCTTTACACCAGAGATCTCTTCTCCAACTGAATGCCGAAATACCCTGCAACTCTGCAACTAGAAATAACACATTCCAAGAGGATAAAATTCACTATAGACTTGAAGCACAAATTGGCCTGATGCAAAGATCAAGATCTAAAGCCAAAACTGCGAATACACTCTTCTAGGAGGTTAAAATACACACTCACTGAGAAGAGGCACTAGTATAATCTAGATCTAAGAAGATCTAGTCTCCACTTGTTGCAGCTCACTGAAAAAAGTAAACCCCAACTAGATTTATGTTGTCTAAGGGAGATGGAGCTTGACCAAATTCCTGATAGTGGAAGAGTAGTACAATACCCTCCAAGAGCTACTCAGTGGAAGGAGATAGAATCCCTAAACAGGAAATCCTCACAATTCTCTACTAAACAGCCAAGAGAATGAGATATGTCTAAATAGACAATATGCTCTGAAAACATAATATCATGAACAACCTTCTCTTGAGCCTTCCCCTTCGTTTTATAAGATTAGAGCTTTGGAAAACCCTAAACCACCTTGATGAATTAGCTCCTTCCACATGAGGGGCCTCCTTCTAGAACTGTGTTGTCCCTCCATGAGGTACATTGTATCTAGACTGTGCTATAGATTTGGTCAAGGTTGACCCAGTCTCATAGCTCAATCCCATTCACACCTGCAATTGTTTATTTTAAATGGCCCATATTTGTCTCTGTTCACATAGGCATGGATTTATTCATTGTTTTTTAGGAGTTTTACATGTCCTCCTTGGTTCATTTATTCAATCAACAAAAAATGAAACAAAATTTAATATTCATCTTAGCTTGGGCTAAGTAGGAATATTATAGTAACCCCCTCCCAAATTTTTCTTGTCCTAAAGAAAATGCAAGGACAAAACTAAAATGGATTGGGAAAGCATCTTTTCCAAAGCAACCACCCATACGAAATGAGTCACCTTCCACCATGGAAACTGCAAAAATATCTCCTCCACCTTAGGCTCCTACAAAGAAGATGGGTTGAATAACTGAACATGATAGGCAAGATGGCCTACCCCATGCTGTATTTCTCTCCACTCATAGCAATTTTAGATAACATGCTGATTTTTGGCTGCAATCAGATTTCCCTCAAGTGGAAAGAAAGGAAATAGATCTCCAAATATCCTCTTTCCCATATCATGGATCATGCTGGCACAAATCACCCCATCAAAAATGAATGGAACATAACCATCATTTGGCATCCAAATCAGATAAATGCTAAAGGTTACATCATACCAATGGATAATTAAATGGATACAGTGCAGTTTCCCCAACTGTTGCTTGAGGATGTCATGTGGTAAGTTGTCCTTCAACAAAGTACTAGTTGTGCATGAGTGCTCAACTACTATGTGGTAGTAAACAACAAGATATACTAGTTGTACATGATCAAAATAACAAGATAATGTGCCATAATCTCCTCCTAAAACATCATGATGAGTATGGAGAGACCTCATCCCATTCTCTCTCAACAATAGCCATAGCAAAAAGGACTCTTGCTGCCTCCTTTCATTATCAAAATGCAGATCATGGAGCAATAATACATTGATGGACATGTAAGTTCTCTCATCAACCAAGTACAAACCAGCTCCCTTATACATCATGGGGAAGTTATCCTTCCTCCCAAAACAATATACATACATGAAATACATCTCAAACATAAATACATGTGAGCACATGAGTCATATCTCAGACAAAGGTAAATATATGGACATAATATTTGACATATGATGTCCAAACTCTCTTCTTAATAGCCACAACAACCATGCCTTCTTATTCTGAATATTATCATTGAGACTCAAGGCATGAGTTAAAGAAATAGAAATTTTTGGGTAGTGACCAAACTCACCGAAAAACAACCAGTGCAGCCATGCTTCTTGTTGGCCTGTACCATAGATTTGCAAGGGGTTTGGAGACCTCTTGCTCCATACTGCGATCCACTCATCCCAATGTGGGTGATGGATCTCATTCTGCCATTGATTGGTATCCTCCCAAGGTAGGACACCATGCTCCTCCAACCTTTGAAGAACTTTGCACCTCATGAAATGTTGAAGTGCACCTCCAATGGGATCTCTTGATGAGATCTCCTCCTAATGCATGATCTTCCAAAACCAGAGAGGCCTTGGATCTACTGCAAGTAGAAGTCTCTCTTTGAGCTAGGGCATGCTCATTGAGAGATTTGCATCTAGAGAGGAGAAATATTTTATCATCTCAAGATATCTACCCTTTGACATCTCTTCCTTCGTGGCTCCCTGAATGAAGCTGGAATCTAAATGTTCCCATGAGGAATGGGTCCCTATCTCTTCACTGCTACTTTTGGACAGCGCAGTGCAACCTCGCTACTCTAGATTAGCAGTAAGTGATGATCCTGGGTCATACAACAACATATTTCAAAAATCTTCTAAAATATGTGCTGCAATAATAAAAAGTGGAAATTCAAGCATACCTTGCTGGACTTTGGGAACACCTTGCATGGCTGCAAGAGTTCTTTCTTTCACTCCATTGGCTACCTCAACTGCTGATGTTGAAGGTTGCTCCTCCATGGTTGTGACAGCACTGATATAAGTCTC
Source organism: Pinus albicaulis (assembly GCA_034641835.2). NCBI lineage: Eukaryota > Viridiplantae > Streptophyta > Pinopsida > Pinales > Pinaceae > Pinus > Pinus albicaulis. The sequence goes on from CM076577.1 coordinate 1,390,203,794, forward strand.
CTCAAGAGATGGTTAGGGCTCCTTCTTCTCTGATTTTTCTTCATCAAATCTCTTGATCACCCTCTGAGTGAAATCTAAAAGAGTAGATACTCTTGCATGACTTATGTGGCTGAACCACCAAGTGCTTGCTTTTCCCTTCATGTGCAGCATTGAAATCTCTACAGTTTCTCTTTCTACCATTGGATTTAGTAGGCAGAATGTTGCAATTATTCTTTCCCAATTCCTTGCTGAAGATGATCCATCAAAAGTAGACAATAGAAACCTATTTCCCTTCATCCTTCTTGTGCTGCAAAGTCTCCTTTCTTCCTCCAGTTGAATGAACTGTGGGAAGGCTAGAGCCTCCTTGAAGGCTCTAGGTTGAGTCTTGTACTCAACAAGGTATTCAATTAGAATCTGATGTTACAAGTATCCTCCATGCTTCTAGTCTTCTTCTTCATGAGAATCAGAAGTGCATGGTTCTTCCTTTTCTTGAAACCCTCTAGGAGTTTCTTGGCATCTCTTCTCATTCTTCAGCTTAACCTCATGGGAGAGGTTATTTTTGGATATTAAAAGTGATGAGATTAAACTCACCCTCTCCATCATTCTGATCTTTCTCCCTCTGATGGCTGGAACTCACAAGATGAGCCAATACTATGCTTTGATACCACTGTAATATCCCAAAATAGGGATTTTCTACAACAACAAGAATATCTTAATATATTATAGAGTTTTATATTCATACATATGGCTCATAACAGGTATTAAATCATATTTAATTCAATAATATGATCAGAAAAAAGCTTTATGATTCATTTCCTCAACCCAAAGTGAGGAAAAACAACTATTTTAGCCCTAAAAACATTAATTTAAGAAATATTCATAAAAATAAGGGCAAAGGATGGTGGGATCCCTTAGCTTAGGTCATAAGAGATTTACATACCAAATTTTAGTTGAGATAGATGACTCTAGCTATGTTAAACAAATCTCCCACTCCCAATATGGCTTAAAAATGCTCAATCCCCATGACTTGACTCAACAGAAATTAACTGAAGCTTATGCAGTGTGATTTTATGAATATAAAATAGCTTGAATATAATATCTGGAGTTTATTACATGAAATTATGAATAACAATGGAGATTAGGCTCCTTTATACATCAAAGAGAATCACCCGGCAAGGGTTTCATGAGATCCACTGCATAAAAGTGCAGATCTGCAGATCTAGATCTGAAAAACGTAGTGCATTGCAGCAGTATATTACAACTTAGATTTGGAACAAGATAGTGCATGAATATTTATATCTACATCATATCCATATACTAAAATGTCTTTATATTACATACCCTTGGGGTTTTCAGCATTATGTGAAAGAACAGGACTAGATCTGAGTTTTACTGCAGCAGATCTGTAGAATGCCTAAAAAATTCTGAAGTAGATATAGCAATGAATCAGATCTGAAACATACATGGATTGGTTGGCCAATCCATGGATCACCACAGTGCAAGGAAGACTCCTTTACACCAGAGATCTCTTCTCCAACTGAATGTCGGAATACCCTGCAACTCTGCAACTGGAAATAATGTAGTCCAAGAGGTTAAATTGTGTTGTAGACTTGAAGCACAAATTGGCCTAATGAAAAGATCAATATCTGAAGCCAAAACTGCTAATACACTCTTCGAGGAGGTTAAAAGACACACTCACTGAGAAGAGGCACTAGTATAATCTAGATCTAAGCGGATCTAGTCTCCACTTGCTGCAACTCACTGAAACAAGTAAACCCCAACTAGATTTATGTTTTCTAAGGGAGATGGAACTTGGACAAATTCCTGATAATGGAATAGTAGTACAATTCCCTCCAAGAGTTACTCAATGGAAGGAGAGAGAATCCCTAAACTATAAATCCTCACAATTCTCTACTAAACAACCAAGAGAATGAGATATGTCTAAATAGACAATATACTGTGAAAATATACTATCATGAACAACCTTCTCTTCAGCCTTTCCCTTCCTTTTATAAGATGAGAGCTTTAGCAAACCCTAATCCACCTTGATTAATTATCTCCTTTCACATGAGGGGACTCCTTCCAGAACTGCGCTATCCCTCCATGAGGTAGATTGTATCTAGACTATGTTGTAGATTAGGTCAAGGTTGACCCAGTCTCATAGCTCAAACCCATTCACACCTGCAATTGTTTATTTGAAATGGCCCAGATTTGTCTCTGTTCACATAGTCATGGATTTATTCATCGTTTTTCAGGACTTTTACATGTCATCCTTGGTTCCTTTATTCAATCAACAGAAAATGAAACAAAATTGAATATTCCTCTTATCTTGGGCTAAGTAGGAATATTACACAAGCATCATCCTTCAGCTACGGTGTTATTTTTGCAGAGTATAATGTTGTGTTGCAGGGTGTTGCAGTGGAAGGTCCACAACACCACTTGCAAAGCTTGATTTCCAGAGGAGGGAGCATTACTTTCTTTGGGAGATCAGTGACGGATATTTTTGAGCATATTTTACATCTTGGCACTTGGCCAAAGCATTATCCACCTCCTATAGTGCAGTCCCCTGCAGGAACTGCGTCATTTTTCTGAGTATTGCAGTATCAGGGTTAAGACCCTTGATCTTGAGCTTGTTCCTTGGGGAAAGGGCCAACCCTTCTCCCGAAAGGATTGTATAAGCATCTTCTTCTACTCCTTGGATTATTCAGCTACATATATATAAATCTGTAGTATAACTACATTGTTTTAGATCTAGATCTGTAGATATGGTATTTTATACTTATACTTTCATGAAGCCCTTACCGGGTCATTCTTATATTGTATAAAAAGGAAGAGATCTCCATTTTTCTCAACCATTGAATGATTGAAAACTATAGATCTCTCATTTCTTGTAAATTTCTGCATAAAAACTCATTAAAATAACGTTGTGACATGTTCTAGGAATTCTGCATGTCATAAGTTATGGGGTTTAGGCATTTTTGAGTTGTATTGACTTGGGGAGACATGTTTAGCATGGTTAGAGAGATTTTTTTTTGCTCCAATTCTGTATGTGGGATGTATATAGTATGAACTAAGGGATCCAAGTCCCATTTCCTACATTTATAGCATAATTTTATGAAGATAGCGTTTTTATGGTCCATATTGTTGCATTTCCCCACTTTTTAGGATCATAAAAGGAATAATAAGTTGTTGTTGTAACAATAATTGATGGCTATGTGTTTCTAAAAACATTTTATGAGATAATTTCTCACTTCTACTCCACTATTGTGCTTATGCATTGCTGCATCCCCATTTTGGGATATTACAATGTTATCAGAGCATAGTCTTAGCTCAGCCTATGAGTTCTAGCTATTATGCTATCAGAAGAATAAGAAGACAAAGAGGAGAAATATTAGAATGATGGAGAGGATGAGCCTTATCTCATCACTTTTTAGATCTAGGAAAAACCTCTCCAAGGAGGTTAAGCAGATAAAGGAGAAGAGGTGCAATGAAACTCCTAGAGGGTTTCAAGAAGAGGAAGGACCATGAACTTCCTATTCTCATAGAGAAGAAGAAAATAAGCATGGAGGGAAATTGGATCACCATATTCTAAATGAATACCTTGTTTAGTTCAAATCTCAACCTAGAGCCTTCAAGAAGACTCTAGCCTTTTCGCAGTTCATCCAGCTGGAGGAAGAGAGGAGGCCCTGCAACAAAAGGGAAACCAAGGGCAATAGGTTTCTATTGTCTAGTTTTGATGGGACATCTGTAGCAAGGGATTGGGCAAGAAGACTTAAGGCATTCTTCCTACTACATCCAATGGTAGAGAGAGAGGTAGTAGAGATTGCAGTGCTGCACATGGAGGGTAAGGCAAGCACTTGGTGGTTTAGTCACATAATTCATGCAAGAGTGTCTACTTTTGTAGATTTCACTCAGAGGGTGATCAAGAGATTTGATGAAGAAAAATAAGAGAGGGAGGATCCCTCACCACCACTTGAGGAGACTTGTATCAATGCTGTCAGAACCTTGGAGGAGTAGCCTTCAACATCAACAGTTGAGGGAGCCAAAACAGTAGAAGAAGGAACTCTTGCAGCCATACAAGGCATTTCCAAATCCCATCAAGGTACGATTGAATTTCCACTTTCTATTATTGCAGGAAATATTTTAGAGGATTATGGAAATATGCTTTTGCATGACCCAGGATCAACACATACTGCTAATATAGAGCAATAGAATTGCACTACGCTATCCAAGAGCAGTAGTGAAGAAAAGAGGACCCACTCTTCACGGGAGCATTCAAATGGCAGCTTCATTCATGAAGCAATGGAGGAAGAAATGACAAAGGGTAGACATATTGAGATGAGAAACATTTTCTCCTTTCTAGATGACACATTATCAATGAGCATACCATAGCTCAAAGAGATACTTCTACCTACAGCAGATCCAAAACCCCATTAGTCTTGGAAGGCCATGCATGAGAGGAAGGTCTCATTAAGAGATATCATTGGTGGTGCACTTCAACATTTCATGAAGTGCCAAGTTATTCAAGGGTTTGAGGAGGTTGGTATCCTACAATGAGAGGATATCAGGTACTTGCAGAATGAGATCCATCACCCACATTGGGATGAGTGGATGATAGTATGGATCAAGGGGTTTCCAAACCACTTGCAGATCTATGAAACAGGCCAACAAGAAGCATGTCTACACTAGTTGCTCTTGGGTGAGTATGGTTACTACCCAAAGGTCCATATTTTCTTGTCTCATGTTTTATGTCTCAATGACAGAATGCATAAGAAAAAGGCATGGCTCCTATGGTTGTTGAGAAGATAGTTTGGACATCACATATTATATCTTATATATTCTTTCTTATTTGGGATATGTCTCATGTATTACATATATTTCTGTTTGGGATGTATCTCATGTATGTACTTGGGTTGGGGAGGAAGGATAACTCTCACATGATGTGTCATAAGGGAGCTTGCTTGTATTATTTTGATGATACATCTCACGCGTCCATTACTATATTGTTGCTCCATGATTTGTATCATGATAATGCGAGGCAGCAAGAGTCCTTGTTGCTATGGTTACTATCCAAAGAGTATGGGAAAAAATTTCTCCATACTCATCATGATATTTTAGGATGAATGTATGGCACATTCAAGGTGCAAAGAGGCTACCCTTCAACATTGAAGGATAAGGAGGGGCTTCCACATAGGAAGAAAATTCCCCCACATAGCAACATGATAGTGGATGACTTTGACATGTGGAATGTCAAGGAAGGGAATCATGGGGTGACAAGAGCCTTATCACTAGGGCCAACAACACTGTCACTTGGGAGTATGTTTCTATTGATGAAGTGTTCGAAGGGTATCATGTATCCTCTCTTGTTGTAGATTTTTATGAGAATATTCTCATGGGAGGACTCATCCATGGACCTCACTTTCAGCCTACTCATTATGCATGGTAAGAAATATATTTATGTACTTATTAGTTATTTCATTGAGTGTGTACACCTTCTGACCATGTATGTACAGTGAATTGCTCCACAAGAGCGCAAGAATATTTATGGGCTTCATGGTCATGCTAGAACCAACCTCTATGATGCAGATAACCCTTCTCCACATGACCTTGGACAAGTTTGTTTTCATTCTCATTGCACTCAACTGATGTATAATTATTTACCACCTCATGGTAAATGTGAAGACATGCATAGATTTCATCTTGTTGAAAGACCACTTGCCACATGATGATATAAAGTAGCAGTTGGGAAGATTGCACTGTATCCACTTGAGGAACCATTGGTATCATCCAAACTCACACATAGCCTTCAAAATTTTTCTTATTTGGGTGCCAAATGGTGATGATGTGCCACTCATTTTGAATGGGATGATTTGGCCCAGCATGATTCATGACATGGGAGAAAGGATATTTGGTGATCTAATCTTCTTCTTACCACTTGAGGGCAACCTTATTGCAGACCAAGATCAGCATATGCTCCACACTTATCATAAGTGGGGAGGAAGACAATGTGGGATAGGCCATTTTGTCTACCATGTTCAGTTATTCAGCCCACCTACATTGCAAGAGCCAAAGGTGGAGGAGATCTTTCATGAGTTTCCATGTTGGAGGGTGACTCATTTTGTATGGATGATAGCTTGGGGATGGAGGTTTTACATGGGAATGATAGTTCCCAATACATTTCAGACTCCATGCCTTGAGAGGACCTCTAGACAACACATAGTTGCCTCCTTGAGTATTTCACCTTTTCATGATGATGGCTATTTGGGATGCTCACCAAATGCTAGATTGCATGATTGTGAGGGGCACTATGGAGATTCATTATTGAGATAGCATCATATTCCTTGGATGAGTTCATAATATGAGGATGCTACAGGAGGAGGAGAGGAAACTCTTCAGTTCTATCCTTGTAGTTGCTTGAGGAAAAACAACATTTGGAAGGGGAGGACTGTAATATTCCTACATTAGCATGTAGCTAATAGGAATATTGATTTTTGAATTTTGCACCTATTAGATGAATAAATGGGGGAAGAGACCCATACTTAACTTGACTTAGCATAAAAACCCTCTTGGTGTGAAAGGGGATCATTCTAGTAGCTGGATTTGACACCATCATGTGTGAACAAGGGAAATTGGATGTCGACAAAGTCAAGTTTGACCAAGTCAACAACATTCATGGAGAAGAGTGGATAATAAATGCAAATAGCTCAATATGAACAAGGATCAGTTTAAAAAAACATATGAGAGCTAGCTTGAAGACACTTGGGTGTGAAAAGGGGTGAAGCAGGTTGAAGAGGTCAACTTTCACCAAATCAAACAATGTGATTATGGAGGAGTGGCCTTGATGGAGATACAACGAAGTTTTTGAGGGAGATTGATCATATGAGGTTGGAAACCCTAATGCATGGGACCCAAGGTGAGGAGGCTCAAAGAGTTTATAAGGAAGAGGAGGGTAGCCATTTGAGGTTAGCTTGATGATTATTGATTTTATGGTCTGCATGACTATTTGGCATTCTCTTGCAGTTTAGCAGAGTTGCAGTGCTGCTTAGCACAAGGCATTCCTGTTCAGGAATTCCTTCTCCTACCCTGAGAGGCCTCTTGGAGGAGCACTGTACTTTATATTTCCACATTAAAGCTTGAGTCCAAGCATCCTCCTTTAGCTACAATGCTATTTCTGCAGAGTATAACATTGTGTTGTAGGGTGTTGCAGTGGAAGGTCCACAACACCACTTCCAGAGCTTGATTTTTAGAGGAGGGAGCATTCATTTATTTCGGAGATCATTGAGGGATATTTCTAAGAATATTTTACATCATGGAACTTGGCAAAAGTATTATCAACCTCCTACAATGCAGTCCCTTGCAGGAGCTGCGTCATTTTTCTAAGTATTGCAGTATCAGGGTCAAGACCCTTGATCTTGAGCTTGTTCCTTGGGGAAAGGGCCAACCCTTCTCCCAGAAGGATTGTATAAGCATATTATTCTACTCCTTGTATGATTAAGCTACATATATATAGATTTGTAGTATAACTGCATTGTTTCGGATCTAGATCTGTAGATCTGGTATTTTATACTTGTACTTTCATGAAGCCCTTACCGGGTCATTCTTATATTGTATAAAAAGGAAGAGATCTCCATTTTTCTCAGCCATTGAATGATTGCAAAATCAATATCTCTTATTTCTTGTAAATTTCTACATAAAACCTCATTAAGAAAATGTTGTCACATGCTCCAGGAATTTCGCATGTCATAAGTCATGGGGTTTGGGCATTTTTGAGTTGTATTGACTTGGGAGACCTGTTTAGCATGGCTAGAGAGATTTTTTTTGCTCCAATTTTGTATGTGAGATGTATATAGTATGAACTAAGGGATCCAAGTCCCATTTCTCATAGTTATAGCATAATTTTCTGAAGATAGCGTTTTTATGGTTCATATTGCTGCATTTTCCCACTTTTTGGGATCATAAAAGGCGTAATAAGTTGTTGTTATAACACTAATTGATGGGTATGTGTTTCTCAACACATTTTATGAGATAATTTCTCACTAATACTCCAGTATTGTGCTTATGCATTGTTGCATCCCCATTTTTGGATATTACACTATCGGTCGATTTTACGTTAGGTGGTGATCTCCGTGTTGATGATGGCTCCAGTATTGGTACCAAGAGCGACAGTGGGTCTAGGTGCCCCTCCCGGGGTATCACTTCCCTAGAGTCTCATTTTACTCAAGGAAAGCACCATTATGAGGATTATTCCCCTATTTTTGTCGACTTATATATCTGTGTATCTTTTGGGCTGACTTTATGTGTTAGAGACAGTATTTTTTTGTACTTAGACACATGCATTATATATATATATATATATATATATATATATATATATATATATATATATATATATATATATATATATATATATATATATATATATATATATATATATATATATATATATGAAAGAGATATTTTTTTGTGGCTCTACATGGTGTGATCCCTGTTTCTATTTATGGATTATGCTATGCTAATGGATGTATATGTTTTTTATGTTTTTTTTTTTATGTGTGATGGTTTATTCGAGATGCATTCCAGTTTAGAATATTGTTGACTATGCGATCAAATTTTTGGTTTTGACTTCTTGGTAAATGTGTGAATGTAATGTAGTCAAATTGTCTGCTTAATATTTTTGCACACAAGTATTTCTAAATAAATTTGAATCTCTTATCTCAAATGTTTGGTTTAACTGCAACACTACTAACTGGGAATCAAGGTAGATATGTATATGGCGTATGCCCTGATTGAGGGCATCGCACATAAGTCTAATGAAGGCGTCATATTTTTCCTGATTGTTTGATGCTAAGCTGATACGAACACCATTGGTGCCAAGCGGTGATTGGTCAAGGTGATAGATAACCCAAGCGGCTACCACTAAATTTTGAGACCATCACGATGCTCTGTCAGCAAATCCAAAGTAAGGGCTAGGTTGGTAATCCATTGTGACACTAGAGCACGTTTTGTAACGAGTATTTTTGTCAAAAAATTAAAATGGTTGGGTTTATGTAAGTTGACTCTAAGGGAGGTCCTTCTTGGCTCTCATGGGTAAAATTTCTTGAGGTAAAGGCCATTGACGAGGTTGCTGAGTCATGTTCCATATGGCTCGGTCAATATGCATGCCCCCTTGAGGAGACAATTTTTTATGATGTAGGGTCCTTTCCAAAAGGTTTTGAACTTTTCTGGCCCTAGGGCTTCTTTTTGTAACATCATAGTGGAGGACCAGTCCTCCCTCGGTGGATGAGCGAGGGTTGATGTGGTAGTCGAATGATGCTTTTACCCATTTATTGTGGGTCTTGTTGTGTTGCAGTGATTATCATCGTCTTTCGTCGATGATATCTAGTTGTACTAGACATTGTTCTAGAGGCTGGGTATCATCACGGAGTTCGATGGTGGCATTTAAATTTAGGTTCTTGCAGAAATAAATGCAAAAGCATAATCTGCCTTGATTTTTTATGATGGGAACATGGTTGGGAAACCAAGACAAGTGGGCTTCCCAATTCCTAGTTCCAATACATTATGATATGAATCATATATGGTGTATTGTGTCGTCGATGTTTGGTGGGGGGAGAATCTCCGTAATGGGAGTTTGCGTCAGCACAAGGCTAGGTCTCCTTTTAGGATGGTCAATTTTCTATCAGTGGAAATTTTCCCTGGTGCAAAGGTGCTTGAATGTTTCCATTAGTGGGCATGCCTCTAGTTTATGGTTATGGCTAGTGCAAATGGTGCATGGAATCAACACTACTCTTCATCCTAGATGTGGACACTTGGAAAGGATATCTTGTAGACGACAAGAGCTTCTACTTCCATTTCCAATTTTTTGGCTTGGGTATGTCTACCTCTTTTGGGGAGTGTAGAATTAACGTTGCTCTTTACTCTCTAAGCTTCTGGAGATGTTCAAATTTTATTTTATGATGAAAGTGTGAACAAATCTGGAAATAAGTGTGCGTGATTTTCTCTTGGTTAGAGAGAAGTCTCTCTGGAAGAGAAGAGATTGTGGAAAAAATGTTTGCAAGGTGTTTCAGTTCTTTGCACTGATTGAGCTAGTGGCCAATCAGGTCGCATAGTCTGCATGTTATCTTAGGTTGGACTTGAGTCATGATTGGTTGTATTAGAAAATTAAATATTACAGAGCAATGAAACACATAAAATATGAGGAAAATAAAAGCACACAAAACACATAAAACCAGAGAGACATAGATATACATGGTCCACCCAGTTTGGGCTACGTCCACCTCGAACAACTAGTCCTTCCTTTCTATTATCCAACAAAATGAAGAGACGCAACCTACAACAGATCCATTGTAATATCCTCTGTTCTCTCTCATAGTCTCCCTATCAGTTTCTCACTCCAAGAATACACACACAATGCACAGCCGCAATATAATACCTTCATACAACCGAGGGGTTGCATTCTAGGGAAAAAAACCCTAAACTAAACATAAATTCTACCATCATATCATCCACCTAATGAACGACCCAGATTGACTAGAAATTACTATACTTTTACAAGGAAATTTTACATCTATTTTAGCTTTAGGGGCGCTGCCCTCGAAACCCCTCACCAGGGGGGGGCTCCATAAAATCGCAAATGCGCCCCCCCTGGACCCCCCAGGCAGCGTGTAATTATGGGCAGTGTTGCCGCCCCCATTAAGGTAGAGGGGTCCAATGTTGTGATACAAAATAAAAACGATAATCAAGCTCCACACCCAAGAGGTTGGTGCATCATCCCAGTTTTCCCATTACGCCGATGTGGGTGTGGGGTTGATGGCCTGCGGGTGATATACCTTCTATACTGGTTGAGGATATCATTGCGTTTTTTTCTAATGTATGTATCATATTAGTAGAGGATGTACTTGCAGGATATAGTTACAACATTGTTCATGGTGATTGCGCTGATATTCTAAGAAAAATAGCCTATACATGGGGTTCTTGTCCTGCTCACTTGGTGGCGTGACTGGGTACCAGCGGTGTAGCGCTTCTAAGTTAGGGAAAGTGGCGACCACATGATTGGCCATTTTACACAACACACATATTGGTCTTTGACATGGTCAAAGGTGTTTTTGGTGCAGTTGTACTAGCCCTTAACACATTGGTGTCTGGTGGGGTATTGTAATTTTGGTTCCATGACTGAAAAACATTTCTTCGTCAGTCATGTAGATTTTGTGGCTTTTTTTTCTAGAATCATTGAGAGTTTGTTGTTGTGTGCTGACTATTCCTTGATGGGGGAAGGGCTCCTACATGACTGTTTTCTACTGGGAGGATCCCCCTTGTAAACGGTTACTCTGTAGCTTCTTCAGCTCAAGGAGGTCAGGAAAATGGTGAGTGTAATGGTCATACTCACAACATATTGAACAAGAGTGGTTCATCTGAAGAATTGGTCACTTGTTTTGCCTTTGAGGGTTTCTTGGCTCCTGGTTTTGATTTTAGTTGGACTTGCCTCCAGCCTAAGATTATGGACGGCATTGTTGGTTGTTGTTCCCCTGTCTAGGATTTCCTTTAGGCTTGTTTTTCCCTTTTTTTTTAACCGTGTTTAGAGGATAATTTGGATTCTCTTAGTTGTATGGTTGGTGCGGTTGGTTTTGGGACGGTAGCATAAAGTTCACCTGTGCATTATTTTTCATGGGTGGGTCTTATGCTGGAGATTGGGCATACTGTGGTCCCTAGTTTGTCAATGGTTTTTGGGGGGATTCTCTTCTGTTAACATGTATTGCTGCGTACTAGGTCCCCTGAGTAGGAAGATAGGGTCCTCCATGTTGATGGTGATACGATGATGACCTACTGGTCAAATTTTTTGGAGGCATGGGATAAATTTGGTAGTCGGGTTGTGGTATGCTCTGGGTAGAATCATACGCATAACCAGGGTATTGAACACTTCTTCTTAGGTGATTTTGAGTCAATGACCCAATAAAACCGTCTGCAGATTTTGACATGCCTACCAATTCTTTGTAAGTTTGCAGGTGCTGGGTGTTTGGCAGGATATTGTAAATATACCCTAACTGCATATAGATCAGCTCGAGTTGTTGGGCCTTATTGATGGCGTCCTCTTTGCATATGGGATTTTTTTGCGCTACATCCTTTGAAATCTCCGCGGTAAGAGATTTCAGGAACAGATCTAACAGAACTCGATCTCCGAGTTTGGCTTTGTAAAAACTACGATGTCACTGCCATTTGTGGAGATGGTCAAGATAGGGACGACAGGGGTTTGCCTAAAGTGGGTTAGTAATTCCATTCTAAAATAATGGTGGATGGGTAGCTAAAAATAGATCAGGAACACAGTAGTGAGGTAGCTAAAGGTTCCATGTGTAGCAAAGGGCTAATCCACATACAATTTTGTTGTTATTCTAGTTAGGGTGTGTTGAAATAGTCTTAGTTGAATAGTATCATCAATGATGTTGTTCGACGAACACCATAGGTGGAAAGTCATAACATGATTTCTGGCGTCTTTTGCTTGCTTCCCTTTTAATTTTGGAATGTACAAAGGGAGCTTCATGGGCATGGGAGGCCATGTGGGGTTGTCTGAAATGGGGTCATTTGTCAACTTTGTTAAATATGGTAGGTTTAACGAATCTAGAAAATGTGAGTGCGAGTTTGTAGCCATTGCGACTTGTGAAAACAAATTGTTTTGGTTAGGAATAGGTTTTTTCTATGACGTACCCTGTTGTGCATTCACCTGGATTCCAAAATGGGTAGCACTCCTTCACTCGCTAGCAGTTGTGGAAGGAGTGGTGTGTGGTGACCCTATCTGGGTGTTCACCGGTGTGGTGTTGGGAGGTTGACTAGGGCTCCCAACTAATGATGCCTCGATAAAGGATGAACCTATAAGGGTGGCAGTTTTTTGTCTTTGATGCCTAAATGGCGAAAGACCTAGAAACCCTCCCAGTAATGGGGGGAGGTCCAAAAGGTGCCTAGATCGACGAGGTCCCATTGGGTCCATTCTCGTGTCGACTTGGTATGGAATTGGAAATATTTGAGAGGAAAGAGATTATAATAAAATTAAAATATCAATCACATACATAAACCAAAGAGGAAATAAAATAAAATTTCCCTTTATATTAATCCTATGTGATCGGTCAATAAAAAAATATGGCTTTTTGTTGTTTGCGTATGATACTCAAATCCTAGAAGACCTAATATTCCTCATGCACTTAAATGTAACTAGGCCTTAATAATATATCTTTCGAATGATGGCAAAACGTCCCGAAAGAACTGGCGATGCCCCCAGTCAACCAAAGAAAATCCACCAAGGTAAGGGTAGAGGATCTAGTGCTGCCTGCACCATCACCTCTAGGGAAAGGATGCCCTAATTTTGGCCACTAAGCACTATCATCCCATGTGAGCGTTTGAGTCTTGGGCTTCTTGGTAGTTTAGCTACCAGTACTGAGTATCAGATGGGTCAGGTAGCCTCGATTGATACCATCCACACTGGGCCTAAGATTAACCCCCTCTGAATCGGGTCTTTGTTGCACTCGGGTTTTCTTTGTTGTGGGCGTATATGCGGATTTGAAATTTCCCTAAACAGTAAACTTATATGTTTCAAGATGAATATTGACCAAGGTGAATTATTGGATGCCTACCCCCAGTAATATTCCTAAATTATCCATAAGCTAGTAGGAATATTCAATTTTGTTTTTCTGCTTTGTTTAATGAATAAGAGGACAAAGGAGGTTAATAATTCTCCTCAAATAATGAATAAATGAATGCCAAATGTGAAAGAGACAAATATTGGCAACTTAATTAAGCACTCTTGGTGTGAAAAGGGGTTGGATCACTTTGACTAGGTCAACCTTGACCAAATCAACAACTCTGTCATGGAGGAGTGGTCATTAATGAGGGACAACGCAGTTTTAGATGGAGATGGTTTGTGTGAATGTAGTGATATTTTTGGATGGGGATTAGCATTTGAAAGCTCATATATTATTTAAGGAAGAGGATGGAAGCCATATTTATTATGTTGATGCATTTTGTATTTCTGAATATATGGTATATTTAGACATATATCTTTCTCTTGTGGTTTAGCTGAGATAGAGTGTTCTTTAGCACAGGGTGTTCTTGATCAGGAATCCCATCTCTTCCATTGAGGAGTTCTTGGAGGATTCTTGCACTACATTGTCCACTATTTGGCTTAAGTCCAAGATTCTTCTTTCAACTACAACACAAATCCTATTAAGGGTTTGGTTTTTTTTGCAGGTTGCAACAAGTGGTGATTAGATCTCTAGATCTAGGCCATTTCATTGCTTATTTTCAATGGAGGAGGCTTACTTTCCATTTGAAGGACAATATTGAAGGCCATTGAGCATATTTTCAGATCTTGGCATTAGGCCAACTAGTTATTCAACCCTACAGTGTAGCTTACTTCCAGATCTACGTTATTTCTGTAGGAGGAGCTGTAGGGTGGTTTGGGACACCATTTGGAGAGCTGATTTTCTAGAGAAGGGGATATGCATTTCACTTTGAGGATCTATTGGAGAAGGCTATTTTATTGATCATATCATATCAACCACACTTTCTAGATATGTATTTTCCAGTAGATCTGTAGCCTTAGATCTCATATCTATAGCTTGTACTTAGTGTTTTTCTGAAAACATTTGAGGGGTTCTATAGAGGAGCTTGTATAGTGCGCAGATCTAGTATAGATCTATCTTTTGAGGCACATATCAACTCTATATCTGATGTATAATAATTTTTTTTTAGCAGAGCTAATAAAATAACAATGTAAGGGTCCTCCATCTTTTCTACATCATTGCAGCACCTCTTATTGAGGGATTTTGTTCATTGGAGGCTTATATTTCATATTATGCATCTTATGACCCATTTATTATGTACATTTTTCTGCTTTAATAACATATGAAAGGTCTCCATATTAGCCTCTTTCTTTTTAAATTATGATTTGCATTATTGTTCCAATATTTTGCACTATATTCTTGCTTTTCCCATTTGGGAATATTACAGTGGTATTAGAGCATAATCTTGGAACAACTTGTGCATCTTGAAAATCCAATATGTCATATGAAGAAGGAGAGCCTCTTACTGACAGAGAAAATAGGTATCAAATAACAAGACATCAGAGATTTGATTATACAAGTGAAAATGAAGACAAGGGTAAAACCCCATTATCAAGAGGAATGAAAGGGAAGGAGTTCTCAAGACTTCTTCTCCAAACTATGCATGAGCTTAAAAGAGAAATCAAGGGAATGAGGAGGGAAAGACATGAATATCCCTCAAGAATATTTTCACATGAAGAAAGCCCCATTTCTTCATATTATGTGTGTGAGAATTCAGCCACACAATTAGATCTACAATGTTCTACCATGCCTACATTCTTGTCAAGAGAAGGAACAGAAGGAGAAACACCAAAGGAGGAGACTCTTGGTGACTATATCGAAGAATATGAATCTCAGTCTAAAATATTCAAGGATCATATAAGCTGCCAACGTTTCTGTCAACTTAAAGAAGAGAGAAGACGCAAAAACTACACTAGAAGAAGAGGGTGCATGCAACACACTTTGGGTAGATTATTTCTACCAACTTTTTATGGGTCACCCAAGACCACAGCCAAGTCTTGGGTAAGGAAGCTAGACACATATTTCTAGCTACATCAAGTTTTATAAGAGGAATCCATTAGAATAGTAGCGCTGCATCTTGAAGGTAAGGCTTATGCTTGGTGGTTATTTGAATCTTCTTCATTGAAAAATGTAAACATATCTACTTATGCAAATTTCACTAGGAGGTTAGTGAAAAGATTTGATTTGAAACAATCTAAAACTTTCTTGGGAGAGAAAACCAAACCCAAGAAATCAGAGGCTTTGCATGATTTGGAGAGATCCATAAAACCAACTCCATTTCATAACATTGTTGAAGGGTTTAAAGGTCTACAACATATGTTGCCAAGGGAAAAGGCCCCACTTCAACAAGAAATTTATTCTCAAGAGGAAGGCATGAGGATTTATCTTTCAAGAGGAGATCAAGATAAAGGATCTCTTAATGATGAGGTATTGTCCATTGATAAGAAGAAGGAAGATGAAGAGCTGGAAATATCCTCCAGCGCTGTGACAGTAGAAGGGATCTAATTCTATTTGAAGATGGAAATGAAGCAAATGATTCAACTAGAGGAACTCTTGCATCTTTGCAAAAAGTTCCAAAGGACCTTACATATGAAGATCATGAGCAACATGTGTCTATGTTGATAGGAAATGAGACAAAACAATGGAGGAAGTGTGTTCCAACATTGAATGCAATCTTAGGGACACACACTATGATAGATCATTCATTTATGATCAAGACTCTTGAAACCATGGAAATGTTGGGTGTACATGGGCTGACTACATTTGAATAAAACAACTTAGACTCTGAGATCTTACAGAAGGAGGGCCAACATCAAGTGATTAGGAACATACACACCCATCCGTTTCAGGAGATCTATTCTTAGAATCAGGAGAATGATTTGTGCAGTGAAAGAAGGGGCAAATCAATCCATTCGCATATGCATCCTGCTCTAAGCCTTGATATTTCATTACATGGAGGAATTCCACCAGGGAGACCCCCTCATTGGGAAATAGACAAAGATTTATCTCAACATGATGCAGCATTGATATATTTAGCTCATGAAGGAGCATTGAGGGACCATGATACAATGTTGAGAGTCTTGAGTAGACTCCAGGTGCACATAGGCATTCTCCCAACATTTTCATCACCCACACTCATTTCAAATTTTGTGTTGTGGGAGGAGAATCATGGGAAGGAAAGAAACCAACATATACCTTTGGCCTGGGAGATGTCAAGTATAAGGGCAGACATATGACATAAATTCTTTTTTATAGATCATCAATGTTGTCACCATGGAAGATAGATCCATATTGGAGATCCCAGCTATTGGTGGATTATTCAAAGGATATTTTCACATCCATGATACTTCATGACCAGCTACATGAGGAGGGCTATTCATTCCAAGATGAAGTCATCTATTATCATGGTAGGATCTTCTTATCTAGAGCTTCCAAGCTTAAGGAGAATTTGATACAAAGGGCTTATGAAGAGTTCCTTTTTAGCCATACTTATTCCATGAAGGCCTACAACACTATCATGGAAAGCTACAATTGTAAGGGCTTTGAAGAGGAACTACATAAACATTTCCAAATATGCATGAGACATGTGTAGTTGGAAGAGATACATGACTATATGAGTTATTTCAGCCACCTCTTTCCTCTTTTGGAATGAGAGGGGATACATCTATGTACCACTCCATTTGTATGAGGAGAAATTTTGGTGAAGAATATGATTGTGTATCTAATGATTCATTTGATTATTACTTGTATTTTTTTACCATGTATATGCAGACCATAGCTCAAAAAAGGAGTATTATTCCATATAATCTTCATGGCCAACTTTGGGCCACAAAAAATTCTGAACATGGTGACTCCCTTGGAGGACAAAGGGAGATATTGTATCATTGTGGGTGCATTCCAAAATCACCAAATATATCTCACACTTTCAGCAATGGTGAGATGACTTGGGCGACAAGTAAGTGGTGGAAAAACCACTTGCCATATCATTATCTGATTTATTCAGGAGATATATTATGCTAGTTCCACATGTGAGACTATGACCCACCTAAATTTTTACATATTTCTCCTTGTACGTACTTGGTCTTGATCCCATACATTGATGATGTACTTATTCTTTTTCTGGGAATGATTGGAGGGAGGAAGGAAGGATTGAATGTGCCCTTTAAAAGAGAGACTCTCCATGCTTATTATGCCACATGTTTCAGGGATAACTTTGGACCATCCATGATTACTTAATTGGATCTCTTGCTTCCTTATGGGATGAGCCATTTGGGTAACTTGAGCACTTGGGAGGTGCCTTACATGAGTAGATGGGAGGAATTTTTCTATGAATTACCACTCTAGAGGGTGATTCATTTTGTATGGATGATAGCTTGGAGATTGAAGTTGCGTATGGGAATAAAGGTTCCCCACATTTTCAGTTCTGTCCTTGTAGTTACTTGGGGATAAGCAACACTTGGGAGGGGAGGATTGTAATACTCCTAAATTAGCTATAAGATAGTAGGAATATTCAAAAAAAAAATTCTACTTTGTTTAATGAATAAGAGGAAAAATGAGGTCCATAATTCTTCTTAAATAATGAATAAATAAATTCGAAATGTGAAAGAGACAAATATTAGCAGCTAAATTAATAACCCTTGGTGTGAAAAGGGGCTAGATCACTTTGACTGGGTCAACCTTGACCAAATCGACAACGTTGTTGTTAGTATGAATCTTTCGTCATAAAATATCACTTTAGCTACGCATAAAAAATAGCCCTAACTTCAATTTGGCTGCAAAATATCTTTAAATCTGAAGTTATGTGATCCAAATAACACTGCACAAATACAGATCTAAAAAGACATTAAGCAGATAAAGTAAAATATGGCTCCATGCAACCAATAGACAAGGCAAGAAAAATGTATTTGAAAGAAATTTTATATTATATTAAAAGGGGCACCTGAGAGGAAAAAAAGAAAGGTGTTTTCTGGTTCTCCTCAATGGGATGGGTTCTTGAAATTCCTCAGTGTTTCAGATCTAAAATTCCTCTCTCTTGTTGATGTGGAAAACCTAGACAAACATAGAACTCAATGGGAGCTCACAAGGAAAAAAATGAAAAAGGTGACCAAGAGTAGATCTAGAGTGATATAATGCAATGGAGGTGACTAATGAATGGGGAAAACCCTTCTATTTATAACAAAATATTGGGGTGTTCTATAACTCAGTGCATGAATAAAATATTATTAATCAAATTCTAGAATCACCCTTTAGGAATATTTTATTATATTTGTTGGAGGGAAAAGGATTTTTGACTTGGCTCAATACCTTTATTTATAAATAACAAATAAATAAATGATTTATTTATTATTTAAGGGAAATGATGGGGATATAATTAAATAAATAATGGTTTATTTAATTATTTATATGTGATTTAGTCAAATTTAACTAAGAATATTATTTAAATAACTTATTCTTAGGAAATAATTAAATAAATAAGGATTTATTTAATTAATTTCCTTGTTTTGGGTTAAGTATGACCGGGAAATATAAAGGAATAAGTTATTTCAAAAGGTGAACACAATTTTAATTAGGGTAAAATTGGTCTTACATGGTGTACTTGGGTTCATCTAATGATAATAGGTTAGATGGCCAAAACATTGTGTAATAGATTGCCCCCC
This sequence comes from Pinus albicaulis, assembly GCA_034641835.2. NCBI lineage: Eukaryota > Viridiplantae > Streptophyta > Pinopsida > Pinales > Pinaceae > Pinus > Pinus albicaulis. Next base: position 1,390,223,034 of record CM076577.1, read on the forward strand.
AACGTACGAGTGTTAGGAGCAAATCGTATGACCGAAGTACATTGTAAGAGCTCAATCACTAAGCAATAAGAGGGAAATGAGAGAGAGGAATGTAAGGTAGAAAAAAGTGCTAAAGGACTAGACCCTGAGGAGACAAGGCTTACAGGTGCAACAAGTCTCTAGTTTATGAAGTGGTACCTGTGCTAAGGGCGGCAGGGGATGCATACCTATGCCCGCCGAGACAACAGTACAAACAATAAGGTACCCGGAAAACCACGGAATGCAATAATTAAACATGGGCTGGCCTAAACATCAGCCAGATAAATAGAATGATGAATCCCACATACATGCCATGCCTGGAATAATTTTCAGGACTTATACAAGAATATTTTAGTACATGAGATACAAATACACCAAAATTCCCCCTACACACGGGGAAGGGCTCACAAAATCTGACTGATACATGCAAATCGAATAGGCGTTGCAAGTGGCTGAGGCCGATATCATCAAATCAAAGAAGCTACATCAAGTGTTGAAATGAAGAAGTCATATGGGCATGTGGGGGGCTACCTGCAGGGCCACCCCCTCATGAGGGTTGAGACATCTCACACACACCCAGGAATCACTAATAGCTGTTGTTGCATCACTGGACCATGAAGCGTATAGATCACGATCATGCTGAAAAGAGTTCGAACCAAGTTACACTGCCCCCTTAGAACTGGCTTCTGGAGTAAATGAGCTGATGTCGACAGAAATAGGTCTGCCATAGGTGAGGAAATAAGGGAACCCCAACGAAGGCACGAGAGAAAATAGTAGAGTGACTCATAGACAGACAGTAATGATGATGATGAAATGGGGGATGATCCAAAGGGGACCATAAGAAACATGAATACAAATTGGTATCTTATAAGGGAAATTGACATGAACATGAATGAGTACAGAGCCAGAGTGGTGCCCCCAATAAAATGTGTTGTAAGTGAGAAAATCTGATTTTGAGGAGAGATGAAGTAACACTTCATCGACAACAGGAGTCCTGGTGAAGTAGCGAAATGCAAAAAAAACAGATGCTGGCTATCTAAAAGAAAATAAAACATGCATTTTTAATGGGAAATGCTAAGGGTAATATCTCTTAAGATAGAGTGCGTTACAAGGATTAGGAAGGATGTGGCGTTCAAAGTCCTCTAAAAGATATGCCCCCTTACCAAGGTCTTTACTGATAATGTAAGGACCTAGCCGTAATGAGTCGAACTTCCCATGACCGAGGGTATAGTGGGCCTGGTCATATAGTAGAAGAAGGTCACCTTCATGAAAGGTACGAGGGTGGAATTTTCGGTCATATTGAGCGTTAGTGTGATTTTTGGTCGCTTCAAGAGTTTGTAATGAAACACGAAGGTCTTCAGAGGCACGCTCAAGCATGATAAGTCGTTGTTCTAGAGGTTGGGTATCAGGGAGGAGTTCAACGACCAAATGGAGGGAAGGGATTTCACACTCGATTGGTAAGACTGCCTCCTCGCCAAAGACAAGGTGGAAAGGAGTGAAACTAGTGGTGGTTTTAATAGAAGTACGATAAGCCCACAATGCAGGGAAGAGCATGAGATGCCAATTGGTTTTGTGCTTATTCAACATTCGTTGAAGCATGGTCTTAAGAATTCTGTTGACCGCTTCAACTTGGCCATTACCTTGGGGGTAATAGGAAGATTAATATTGATGCTCAAAACCCAAGAGGGAGGATAGCTCATGCCAAATCTCATCTTCAAAATGTCAGCCATGGTCAGAGACTAATTCTTTTGGAACTCAAAATTGAGCAATGACGTGGTTAAAGAAAAAGAGGGTTGCGGTGGCTGCCGTATTGTTGAATGTTGGCGTAGCTTCGGCCCATTTAGTGAAATAGTCAACCACTACGATGATATATTGGTGGTTACCAGCTGATGGAGGTCGAAATTCCATAAAGTCAATGGCCCATTTACAAAAAGGACCAGCTGTGACGACAAGATGGAGGGGAGCGGGAGGAGCTCGTGCCTTGGGGGCGAAATATTGGCAATTGGAATGGTGTTTGACTGCTTCAATGCAATCATTGAAGAGAGAAGGCCAAAAATATCTAGCGCGCATGATTTTTTGGGCAATGGCGAGGCCAGAGAGGTGGCCACCACAAGCGCTGCTATGACAAGCATTGAGGACTTGTTCAACTTCAGCGTGTGTGAGGTAACGACGAAGGATAGTATCTATTCCACGATGATAAAGTTCATCGCCAATTAGGAGGTAGTGAGAGGCTTGGTGATGGATACGTCGGTGAGCATCATGATCAAGATGAAGGGCGAAATTTTGGGTTCGCAAGTAAGTAAGGATGTCATCGTACCAAGGATCGTTGGTGGTGATGGAAAATAAATGCTCATCGGGAAGAGCATCATTAATGGGAGTATCTTGCATCCTGGTAGGAAAATCAGAAATGAGTTTAGCGAGGACTAAACCTTTCTTACTTTTTGGAGTGACAAATTCGAGGTTGAATTCTTGGAGGATAACGACCCAACGAGCGTACTTCCCATTGAGGATGCGTCGACTCAATAGGAAAGCCATGGGGTTGGAATCAGTCACAACCTTGGTGGTGTTGTTCATGCCAAATCCTTGTTCAAGTTTTTGGCCACTGATCTCGTCCAAATCCATTCAAAACTCATTTCGTGGCCTAAGATCTTCATATTCTACCTATCGTTACCCTTTCTGCTCAAGAAATGCATTTTACAAAGATTAAAATCTGAAATTAAAAGTATATCGGGCCTAGCCCCTTTGGCTTCAGCCCCAGCATCCATTTCTATTCACATAACCAAAGCCCAAGACCAAGGGTCAAGCCCCAAAGTTTCTCAAATGCAAACACTCAGTGCGTGTGCCCTGGACCGTTGGATCAAAACACAAATCAATGGTGCGGAGTTCATCCTCCTTGTGGGCCCCGTCATGCCTTCCCACTGCACAGAAACCAGCTGTTTCATTCCGCACCACCATTGCCCGACGAGCGGTATTCCCCATGGAGCCAGCGATTCCATCCAACATGAGCCGCGTGTCCTCTGTACGGGCCTAGAACCGCTTTCCTCCCGCGCATTATTCCCCGGACGAAATTCAGGTAGTGGAATCATCATTGGCCGTCCGATCCTGCGCCCTCCATCCAACGGTGGATATTCTCCGAAGCTGCAAGTGCTTTAACCCGTGTCTATCGCGTCCATGGCCCACCGCTTCATTGCTCTTAGATGCATTCTTCACCATAGATCACCTTCCAAATTGGATGGCTAAGATTTATTTGACCTTTCATAGTTGACCAAGCCCCATATCCCGTACTCCACGTCACAATTTCCACGTGTACTCCGTATTCCTCCTCCACCATTTATATGTCTCATCTACGTGTCATATCTCAGTGACTATGATACAAACGTCCACCCAGTTCATTCATCGTCGTCCCATTGTGTTCATCGTTCACCATCCCCATTTCTCTGCCATTCATATACACTTTCCACCATTGTGCATTGTCTCATCATTTTTCCCGAGTTGTATCACCATTCCCAGGGTCGCTGCCACATCCACTACCCCTATATCAGGTTTTCTGTAATGTGTTTGTGGGATTTTGCAGGTTTATGATGGGAAAGAGATGTCATAATTCATCGCCTCCATTATAGCGGTCAAGTACACTTCAATGGACCCTTTATCAAGCCCAGCATTGTAAAGAAAGGAGTTAAGGAAATGTGCTGATAAGATTTTTATTTAATGAGGCAGAGTTGAAATTTATCAAACTCCTTAGAACAGCTCAAAAGGAACAGGTTCGGTTAGATGAAAACATTAATGATGCTAAAAAGAATATCAACAGAAGATCTAGGAGCTCAGTGTCCGACATGGAAAAACTTAAATTCCAGTTCAGAGTTCAAAGGGCCGAGAGTACCACGCACAAACATCAACCTCTTCTAGGTCTTATTGCAGCATGTTCCTTCTTCGGCAAAGGACAAAATGTTTGTATATTTTATCCTCCATGCTTTATTTCTGAAGACACTTTCTCCCCAGCATTTACTTCGCATATTAACAGCAGAGTACTTACAACAGATTAACGTCGGCAAATACTTTGGGTGGGAATTTTCTCACCATTTGTGTTTCAATGAAATAATTAATTGTTGCACCTACTTCTTTATGGGTTTTCTCACCTTCTTCCTCTATAAATGGGGAAAATAAAAACATTGTAAGGGTTCCAGATTTCTATCAGAAAACTGTGCAGTGAGAAGTTTTTGTATACATCTTGTAACACTTCTGTATGAAAGCTCAGAGCCCGTAGGGTGTCAGTGCGGAGGAGTTATATCTATAATGAGGATTCTGGTCTGTGGTATCCCATATTATGTAATTTTCTCTTATGTGTTAATATAACATTTCATTTCATCTCATTTATCTTCTTGTATCATTTTTCTGGAATGCGAGTGGCTCACTAATTTCGAGTAAGGATTCATCCTGGCCGATGCCCTTACTAGGATCAGTCAAGCGCTTTAAATAGGCCCAAGCATGATATACTTTTTCATGTTCTTTCTATCCATATTTTCTACTATATTAGTTGCTTAAGGAGCGTGCTTTTAAAATTCCATTGTCACGTATGGATTCTTAAATTGTTAAGCCCATATGTGGTTCTGTTGTGTATCTGGGTATCAGCCTCATGTTAACTAGTATTTTCTTGATCTTTTCTTCACTACATCCACCTTCTGATATTTGATTTCTGTGGTATATTATTTGAATCAGCCCTCTTTACAGTAAACTATCTCTTAACTGTCTGATGCTTTAATATTGAAGTCTTGCATGTTGTTCCTACATGTTTCTTATCTTTACATCAGCTTCTGAGAGAGTTTGGTCCCATTCAAAATTAATTTCCTTGTTTTACAAGAGATAGCAGGAGAGTTTTTCGCTGACACCCAAGTTATATTATTATGAGCTCCTTGCTATGATAAGATGTCCTAGGCACTGGTCTATGGAAACTCTAGACTGTCTCTAGGAGGGACAAGAAATTATCTACAACATCTTTTTGGCGTCGTTGCCAGGGAACGAATTTAAGAATATCAATTTCCCTGGGCCTCGACAAATCATATTCACTCTCTAATCAGGTGAGCACAGAGTGTTGAATATTTGCATATCTCTCACCTTGGCGACTCCACTGTTATTTATTTGATAAATCTATTGGTAGTCCTGGCTCCTCATAAGCCACATTTGAGATCAGATACATCTCAGTCAAAGAAACCTTACATGCCTGACCCAGAGAAGATCATCCGTAAAAGAGTTTGGAAAGAAAGGAAATAAGTTCGTGATGAAATCCCTGAATATTCTGTAGAAGATTATCCGCCCTCTTCTTCTCAAGAAATCAAAACAGAACATCCCGATTCCACCGAGGAAAATCCCGCATGTTACTCAGAAAGTCCACCTAGGGGAAGTGTCAGGATTGAAGGGGATTTTCGTCCTACTCCCGAGGCTGAGGAAATTAAGGAAGTTACAGAGGTAGCCT